>JAOXNN020000017.1:994391-1011233 GCA_028571205.2 Hydropsyche betteni
TGTAATAAACCGCATCCGCTGCACTTCTACAACATAAAATTCGTCAATAACAACAAACAACAAAAACAAAAACCTAGCGCACGCGCAGCGTCTCCGCGTCGTCGGCACGTCACAACCCCGGCGCGAAAGCTCCCGATTTTTTCCGAAACCCCACATCGACACCATCAACATCGTCCAAAAAAAAAAACCCACGACATTTCCCGCGTTCGCTTTCATCTCGAAAAAGACAAAACGCCCGACACGCGCGCACAAACACACCGTCCCCGCGCATACATACCGACGCGTCGCGCGAGCAGTGCGTTTGCGCGAGCGTCACACGCGTCCGCGTCTCCCGCCTCCGGCCGCCTCCCGAGCGCTTCCGGTCCGTCAAGATGGCGACTTCCGGTCCGCGGACGCCCGCCGGAGCGCCGGACCGCGGTTTTTCGACCGCGAGCGAGGTGAGTGCGGCGCGAGCAAAAAGCGGCGTCCATTTCCGCGGACGCGCAGACCGGCAACATGGCGGGCGCGGGCGGGTTCGCGCGCCGGCCGCCGCAAAACCGCGGCGCTGGCGGCGCGATGGGGAGTGGGGGTAGCGGTCCCGCCCCCCCGCGTACCGCCTCCCCGCGCCGCGGCATCCCCCCGCCCGTCCCGCCCCGCCAAGGCCCATGTGTTGTGCGGAGCGCGCGCATGGCCGCGCTAATAAAGAAATAAAATGCACGGCGATTCGCTCGCGACACGCCATTAAAATTATTGTTGTTGTTGCCGCTTTCGAGAGCGAGATGCGGTGTGTATGAGTTATCGGAAGGTTTCGATTCGTGGCCGGTCGGATGTGGCCGGTGGACGGGCGGCCGTGAAAATGTTTATTTTGTATCGTTTTTATTGAATTTTTTTTTTGTATTGAATTTTTGCAAGTGTTGAATGTCTTTAATGGATATAATAGAAAATTATATTATTCAAAATCTAGAAAAAATAAATTGAAGATTTTTATTATAAATAAATATTTTTTTAATTTCGAAATTTATTTTATTATCATTTACAAAAATTAATTATATTATATAATTCAATTCATTTTTTATATTAAAAATAATTTACAATCAAAAATTTATTTGAAACGAAACAAACTTGCAATACCACTGAAGTATATCCGTCGCCTACATAAATATAAGACAATTTTCCCCAAACATTTTTCACTAAACAAATTCAACAATGATTAATTAAATTATATCAAAATAAAACGACACACATTATTTATTACAAATGCACTATTCGTGCACAATTTCAACCCATTCAACATAATCACAAACCGTTTAAAAATCATTTAAAAAAAAATGACAAACGACCAAAACTATCATATAAATATCATACAGTACAATTAAATTGATATCCAGCAATAGGAATATATCATGATCATGACGTGGTACAGTAGTACACACGTTTCCGTGCTACCTGCGGTCGATGACGTCACGCGGCCCGAGGAAAATTTACGAGTTCAAGGCTCAGTTCAAGCCAAACACATACATTTTCTCGAATGCGAGCATTCGAAACGATTGCATCATTTGTGTGTGCATGTTTTGTATCATAGCCGATCGTTTACTGATTTTTTCATTCGATATTTTTTTATAGGTATGTGGAATTTATATGAAGACGTTTCCCCGTTTCGATGATTTTTAATATGATTTTAATCGCATAAATATTAATGATGTTTTTTTATTTTGTTCACAGGTTTGTGTCAGTTGATTTTTGATTTTTTTTTTAAAACATTCGTCCTATCAAATGATGTCATTATGGTAAGTAGAAAATTTGTATATGGCTTATTTATGCATAGATTGAAATTTTATGTAGGTGACTCATTTCAAATACAAAGCTTTATCTGAGTTTGATACGGATAGATAAAAATAACATTTATATGAATATCAATTACATAAAATCTCACATGCAGGTTATAGAAAAAATTCGAATAAACTTTCCTGGGTTGCTTTGAACTGAAACGAAATACACGAGCGCGTAAATTTACATAAATATATTCATTCAAAAACAAGTTGTCATGACTCAATCTTGATTAGCACAAGTAAAAGAGTATAACGTGTTTAATTTTTTATTTTGATCAGATAAATTTGGTAAGTACCACCATACGCTAAAGTGATTTATTATTTGTAGGTTGTTTCAAAGTTCCGCATTACTATGTCTTGAAACGAAAAATTTCCTATTAAATCAAATATCCTGTCAAAAATTTAGAACTACGATTACTTTAATTATGAAAAAAAGTATAATGACGTTATTAAAACTCTGATAACATCGATTCTTTAATTATTTCATAATAAAATTTTCCGCATAAAAATGTTTCGTTTCATGAAATTTATTACGGAATTTTTTGTATTCAAGCCTGCTTCAATTAGGTAATTTTAGATGAATGTATTAATTGCATTAAATTTAAATGCCTTTCAAATATTTTTACAACTATTAATGTCATTAAATTTGAATTTTCTTCCATCTATATCTATAGCATTTTTTTTAACATTTTTAACTCTACTGAATTGGACTTTTCTTCTGAAACAGGTAAGTGATCATTCATTTTATTATAAAACAAATTTCATAAACAATTTTTTGCTTTATTCTAAACATTTTTTTGCGTTGCAACAAATCGGTAACACTTTGAAACAATTTTCGAGTGGAGAATCAAGTTGTCGATTTTGTTTTATCTCAGTTGCTTCTGATGTTCTTGTATATTGCCTTGATGTTCCGGCGAATAAAATATGAGCTCATCGTCGAACCGGCAACGCCCACGTGCACAACCTACAAAAAAAATAATAATTTCTCAATCTTACAACGGGAATCCTTTCAACAAAAGTTTCTCAAAATGCAAACCTCAAAAAACAAATCCTCAAAATTTTATTAAAAATTTCCAATTTGATTGAACATTTTATTACTCAAATGTATACTTTTATTAAATCACCAAAAATTACTAGTAAAACCTAGAATTTACCACGAATCCGGTCAACTAAAAAACCACTTTCAGAAATATTTTCTTAATTATATATTCAAAATTTAGTTTTTCAATAATCTATCAATGAGTTGACGCATACTCGATTTACAAATCTTCGAAATTATGAATACGCAACAATCTCCAGATACAACATTTATACGCAATATCAATTGAGGAATTGTTCGTGGGGGGAAAATCGATGTTTTTCGAAACGACGACACACAATACATTACACTGTGAATTATATGCGAAGTAATACGTTGACCCCCATTTGTTGGTCCTCCCTTTTCACCGCGAACACTTTTCCCTTTTACCTTTCGCCCTTTTGGTACGAAAAAAAACCACTGACCCGAATGGCGTCTGCGATCCCCCGCTAAATGCAGTTTCGTCCGATAAAAGCGGATATAACTGCGAAAATAAAAAGCCTGTACTACTAGAAAACACGTGCAATAAAACCCTCTCGAAACAGAGTGAAAATAGCCATCGAATCGAATAATTCTCGCAATATAACGTCGTATATTTTCTATATATTTTGTATCATAATTGCCTTATTGATATTCTTTATTGCGCGCATGGCTCATTATGGGTTTGTGTATGGTATTTGTACGTATCTTATATACGATCTGAAATATTTGAAATTTGATTGTGTGCATATTATAATCAGTATTTTGCTCACGTTTATGGCAAGCGGTTTTCACGTTCGATTTCGTTTTACGTTCACAATAGTTACATTATTCGGTCGGATTTTTGTTAAGAAAAATATATTAACTTTGAAATTTTTCTGATCTCACATTAATTTTATTGAAAAATATTTAGAATGCGTCGAAAATATTTTTATATCGCTTCGAAATTGGTCATTGATTACAAATTAATTATTCGCGCGTTATTTGATTTCTATATTAATTTTCGCATAATAAAATAATTAAAATGAAATATATAATAGCATTATGGTAATATAAAAGATTTCGCGTTCCGTCCGGCAATACAATAAACAACCAAATCCGACATTATAATCGTTCATACGAACAAACACTCCGTCCGCCATATCTTCGCGATCTTCAAAACAAAATAAAAAATAACAAAAATTAAAATTACCTTTTAACGGCTAGGCGCACGAATTATTGTCGGTCGGAATGGCTTGTTTTTGGGCGCGTAAACGTAATTTTAATAGGCCTTTTTATGGATAATAAAACGAATTACTTATCTCATTTGCCCAGCTGTTGGTTATTGAGCCGGGCCCGGGCCCTGCGCGGGAGGTATGGGACACTGCCGTTGGAAAGGGCTGTTTTCGGGGGTTGTTTTGGGGTGGCCGGAGGCTTTCGGGGTGGTTCAGTGGTTCGGTGGTCCTCCAGCCAGCCCCGGATCCCGCAGATGATGCTAACAAACCCCACCCGTTTCTACTGCGCATCGCTCTACTTTATTGATGTTGGAACAACTAATACGATAAATTTGGGCCTCTGTCGACATAGCCACTAGCTACGCACACGTACGTCATATACAATGTATTTACAGTTGTTGTTGTTAATCAGATTTTGCATCTGTCGATGGTGTTTTTATGTGTGTGTGTGTGCGCGGGGTGCGTAATAGTGCGCTCTCGAATTGAGGAATAGAAAAGCGATATTTTGGCGTTAAAATATTGAAATTGCTCTTTTTGCGAATTTATCGCAGTCGCAGCGCTTTCGCTCGTGCCTCTTTCGGCCGGGGTTGGGAATTGGGTTTGTGTGTTAGGGGTGGAAAACTACCGCACACATTTGTTTGATTACATTCGTTTAATTTTGTCTCTTTGTATTTTGTGGATGTTTGTAATGGGAGATTTAGATTCATATTTGCTATGGAATATTTTTTTGAACTAAAACTTTCATGCGAAACGGAAAATAAGAAGATTTTCAAATACATTTTTTTTTCGTAAAGATAATTACGATCGAACGATTACGATCATTGAACTATTGGAGTTCAACATATTTTTTTTTATCACAACTCATATTAGAAAGAATATAAAATTCACAGATTATTGATGCAACAATTTTACATGGTAATAAATCCATTCATTTCATCAGTATATTGCATAAAATGTATACCAAGCATTAATCGCGCAAGAATGTGTAAATTTATCAAATAAAGAACCGTAATGACATAATACGCGCAATAATAAAATGCTTCTCGTTACACACCTAAATAATATGTCATTACAGAAGTAACGAGTGTACAATTTACCCTTCATAATCATCGCAATGCTACTTTTTCGAAATTATTAAAACTTTGTAGCTCACTAATAAAGTCCCTCACTTCTATACGAGATCGATACATACCTATTATCATCACCTATTATACGGGCAAAGGCGGTCTTTCGACTTGCACAACCAGTTATTCTTCGGCCATACTTCATTCTACTGGGCGATCACATTAAGAAATCCCAGAATAAGAATATACATATAAAAAATACACACACACCACAAAACGTATAAATATACACGTCCATGTTGGAACTAAAGTTTAATAGGGCAGGACCGCTCTGTCGGCCCAGGGCAAACAAAAAAATCGCCTACCATCATGATTTCGGGCCATTATAATCCCGGCCATTATAACACTCACACAACGATCTGATATACGTATATGAAGTTCCGTATCTAAGATATTTGCACATAATGACTTTATTAGTGGGCAAAGTTTTAGCGCTATTGTGGCCGAACGGTTCGCTCAAACATCGTATAATTTAAAATTTTCCCCCATAGATAGATCTATTCTGTGGTGATTTATGTCTTTGAAAAGTTTTTTGTGCTTCGAATATACAAAAAATGACCTCTGCGCGGTAACCCATTTCACGACACCGAAAATAATGGGGCCTTTTGCGGAATGGCTCCGGTTCCCCTTTCATGTGAATAAATGAATACACCTTTGATCGTTTTGGTAGTCTTTTATGAGGCCATTGTGGTGTTGGTTCGAAACCTATGGGAGAGAAGAGATCGTGCCTTGGGCAACCCTTATTTGGTTTAGCCGAATTAGTCCAAGATCGTTGGTCAATCCGTTTGGATCGATTTTTATGCGCGCACGCGTGTTTTACCGATTCGTTGAGTTTTTCGGGTTTGTGGATCGAAAATGTTGTGTGCAAGTGAGTGTTGTTCGTACAAAAGTGAAATTCGCCGTGTGCTGACTCGGAGTCGTGAATTAAGTTATCGCACTAGGTAATCATACTGAACAGTGTTTTTTTTTCGGTTTCATTTATTAGAGTAGGAACATTTCTATTATGTCGGTAGATTTATTTTAATTTGTAAGGCGGCTACGCACGAGTTCGCCTTACTAATGAACTTGTGTATCAAATCGCGGATAATTAACATTATTATTCGAACACAATAAAATTCGCCGCATATTCAAACGACCACAATAAATCAACGCCTATACCCAATTAATAAAACAGCTATATTACACATTCGTAAATTCTTTCAAGTTTTAATTATAATTCAAAACAAATCCGCAAAAAACCGAATTTAAGCGGGCTCGATTAAAAACCCATTTGCCGCCGCTTCCACCCCCTAAGCCTCATCCCCGGACCTCTTCCCTAAAACAGATATAGGTCGCTTATTTATCATAACCCCGAAACATCACACCCACATAAGACAACCTCCACGGTCCGAATCCGAGCAAAGGCCGGGCATAAAACGCGTCCATCCATCCCGGCTTCCCGACAAACAATTCCGCGGGGGTAAACACCATTCCGGGACGTCCTCCGACGCACACACACACCCGGCCAGGGTAGGGGGTGGTTTTCGGGTGAGGGGGTGTGTGGGCGAGGGCGGTGGCGCGGCTCCCGGTATTGATTTTGGTATACGTTCCAAATAAAATAAAACCGACCGGCAGGGGTGAGTTATGGCCGCGCGAGAGAACTCTAGCACTTTTCGCCTTCCGTCTCTGCTCGGAACGATTTCTGTGCGCCTTTCGATTGTTTTCGTCCTTTGTAGTGGTGATAGTTTTTGGGTGGATTTGAAAAAAAAATGGAGTTTGTTGGATTTATTATGAATTTTTGCGCGTTTGAAATCGTTATATGCGACCGTTCGCTTTTTATTGCTTGATGAAGATCTCGACAATTTTATGAATTTGTTGATGCGTGAAATTAAAAAATATGAGTTAACATTTTTTTGTTCGCCATTATTTTCTTATACTATTCGTAACCGAATGAAGACCTCTCCAATTGTACAAATTTTATACTGACGTTCACCATTATTATCTTACTGAATGAAAACCATTCAATCATCTCGTATAAATTATGTATTGTTGATATTGTGCGAAGATTCGTTAAAAGGAATTTGTTCAATTTTTATTTAATTATTTAGATGAAAATATTTTTTTTAATCATAAAAATTTTATCATCATTGCATTTATTATTATCTATTTTTCGATGAAAAATTAAACAATTCTCTAACATAGATTATATTTGATAAAAGTTGAATTTTCGTATAGTTAAAATATTTCGATGAATATTTATTTTTTTACTGTACAATATTATCACTTGCTTTTATTTTCTGAGTAAAAACTTTTACAATGATCGTACACAAATTGTATGATTTTGTTATTTCTATGAATATAAACGTTTTATCTTGATTGTGGAATATCATCATCATTCGCTATACTCTAATCTTCTGTATATTCGATGAAAGGTTACTGCACTTTGTGGAAGTAGACATTTCCCTTGAACTACATAGCATATACGCGTATATTGAGCGCGAATAGAAAAGCCACCCCTTGCAGACTTTTTGCATAGTACGCTCTCCGATTTCTGTGGAATTGCTTTATTGTCCGACACCCACGAACGACCCATTCCATTATATTATATACATTTTTTTCGTATTTTGCTTTCGGCGAGCGCGAAAGAACAAAACCAGGTCACGAAATTTCTACTCGATATATCACCTGAATTGAAACCGTGAACGCTTTTGTTTTACACTCGCGCTTGTATTGCGTACCTTCGCCAGGACGTACGAGCATTTTTTTTATCATCATTATTATATTTTTTTTTCGGCGTAGCCAACGTAACGTATTGCCGGGCTAAATTCGCGAAATATTACGCGCGTTGCCGTTTTCATTTATGCATTAAGCTCCGTTCGTTACGAGCGTTATAATTTTTCAGACGGGTCACTCGGTCTCCCCAAACCGAACCGAATTTCATATCACAGAGTATCATTACGCCCTTGCCGAATATAAAATGAAATATTACGTTACTCATGCATTATTCTGAATTGATATAATTTTCTAGAGGATTGTATTATATATACAATTTCCATGAAAGCTCTTGTGTCGAATTTATACAATATCAGAATATTGCATCCTTTACAAAGGCTTGATTGGGTTACGTTTCCATTATATACCTTGGTATCTAAAGCGATCTCCTGAGGAGAGACAACGGTCATCTCTATGGCAATAACGTTTTCTTCTAATTCCTCTGGCTTTGCCGAAAAGGCCATGCTGCACCGGCGACCGCTAATTCCGCCAACAATGAACAGCTCAACACACCTTTTGTTTATTAACGTTGCAGGCAACCCAGTGTTACCGTTTTACACGTACACAAGCACCAGTGAAAGCCTCCACACGTGTTATGCGCGAAAATACGTTCACGTGTACGTGTGGCCGAGGGGAGGCCGACCCAAGGATAATTTGATTCTATGGCTTCGGTAAAATACGATTATGAACTAATAATTCAATTTGAATTCTTAATTAGAAATTATATTGGCGGCCGCTTCACACGCGCCGAACGCACGTATTGAATTCAAATTTACGCGGGCTTTTTGCTTACGCAACGCCATTAGCGAAGGTTGGAAAATTGTATCGATGCTATTACGGTATTGTTGTTGTGCGTGAGATTGTGCTTTATTAATATTCAATATTATTGTCGTGTCTGTTCGGTAACAATGTCTGCTTTCAAGGCAACGGCTACGCAATTGTATCGATTTAATGATGCAAAGATATACTATAAAGCTTTCGTTTATAAAATGCATTTTGGCAGTGGTATAAAAATAATAAAATATATTATTTTCAAATCTAAATAAATTATTTAGATATGCATTGATAATCTAATATTTTTAATCAAATTATAAAAAGAAGAGACGCATAAAAATTTTCGATTATTCAAATTTTTTTTTTACCTAATGAAATTCGATTTTATTTATGAGTCAACTTTTCCATAAATTCTATTTAAATCATTCTTTCACAAAGATTTTCGAAAAAAAATTAATTTAAAAATAATAATACGGAAAACGGTATTAAATCTTCAGATTAATTTACTCGACGGTACTCGATATGGTAGGGGTTAAAAAATCAATAAATCTAATAATTAAGACACTAATAATACAAAATGTGCCTAAAGAAAATAAATTGAAAAATTTTAAATACTAGTTCTCCGAAAAAAAAACCAAACATAATCGTGTATTAAATGTGTATACAAGTTGTATTGATTTTGCGCGTCATTCGCATACATAAATAATTACGAGACACATTTGCATATCCTGTAATTGATCCGTGCAAAAAAAAATACAACATAAATCGCGGACGTTGAATTGAAAAATACGCGAATAAATTTAAAAGCGACGTAAAATTTTCAGCATTTGGAACGCGTTCAAAAGTCTTTTTTATTATGGTATACATATATACATTTTTTAATAAAACGTAATAGGAAGTATGCGCTCGAGATGTGCCAGAATGAAAATACGAGACTCGTTCGCTATTGTATGACGAATATGAAAAGCCATTAATGTTCTTTGTGTGTGTTTATAATCCAGAATTTCTCAAAGTTTAAATGTCGATAGAACGATTTTGAAAAATTATAATTCGAATCATTACAAATCGTATTATTACTATCAAGATCAAATATAATTGAGCAAAATGAATCACGATAATTTCCCGTCACTTTTATCCTTGAAGCGTAAAATTTCTCAATATTTAAATATGTTAAGTCAAAAGATTGGTTAATATTATATTATGTTTTTCTTATAAATCTTAAAACGTTCAATGGTTAGTTGATTTAAAAATGCTTGAAAATTTCCATTTCAGTTTTCTTTTAAAATTTAAATTAACAAATTATTAAAGACATTAATTCAATACCATAGATTTTTTAAAATGTTTTATAAACTTTTTAAAAATACATCATCTCATTATAACAAACACTAATTCATATTTATAAACAAAACCCAACATCCACCAATTCACAGCCTTCCACAACAACGCACACAAATCAACACACCAACAAATCGGAAAAACCAAAGAAAACCACGGCTCTCGCCCACAAATCTTTCGAACCACAACTCCAGAAGGGACACCCTAGCCGCACAGATCCAGAACCACACCAAAAGAATACGAAAAATGCGAACTCAGCTATCTCCAAGTCCACTCTCATACACAAAATGTACGCCCATAACACTTTTCAGTGTATGCATATAAGAAGAGCGCCGCGACGCCGACGCCGGCGGTCGGATGCAAAGCAAAGCTTTTGTTGGAGCTTGATTTAGAGCCGAGCTTACAATTGTTGTAAATAGGTGGATGGCTGGAGCGAAAGCCTCTCTCTCTCCCGTGGTCGGTGCTTTGCCGACACAATTTCTGCTCTTTCTCGTTCGCTTTGGTGTGTGTGTGTGTGTTGTACGATCGCCGACTTTCGACTGGTAAGTCCGATTGTAAATTTCGCGGTGACTTCTGACGATTCGCAGGTCTCGCCGCGAATTGGCGGTATGTCGGGTCGTTATGGTGGTGTGGTTTTGAAATTCGATCGAGTTTGTTATGTGGGATTTCTGCGTTCGAGTGAGTCGTGTCGCGTTTTTGTAATTGTTAAATGCGACTTGTTTGATCGTCGAGTTGATTGGTGTCGCGGTGTGTTTTAAAAGGGAAACGGTATTTGGTTCAGTGATTCGATATAATTAGATTTCTTCATATGGACATTCGAGTTTGAAAAATCGTAGAAGTAATACTTTTTATATGGTGTTAAAAAGTATTTTTTTCGCAATAAAAATAATTGTTTCTGATTACATTTTATTAGGTGTAAACGGAAAATAGTGATATGAAAAAATCTACGATATCAAGTGCTTGTTATATTAAATTTAAATTCTAATTTAAAATATTACACATTGTTTTTTTAATCAAAAAAACGAATAATTTTATTTAAAAAAAAAAGAAACGAGATTCGAATGAAATATTAAATCAAATTTCGCACATGCGAGTGACGCACGGTCACGCAGGACTTTTGTATCATTAAACATTCATTAGGCAACGAAAGGGTTGAAAAACCTACATCGGAAAAGATGGATTTTCCTCGTTCGCTCCCCGCAAACAAAACCGACATTAAATCTGCACGAGAACGTAAATTTCCCAACCCCGAAAGGATCGCGCACTATTTATTGCACAAGCATAGATTAATTAACATTTAAACAAATTAATTTTAATTCCGTTCAGTACCCCTGTTTCATGCCATCTTTGAATCTCTCGCATTGTTTTCAGTATCATCACGCCTCTGAATGCCGCAATCATACGTATTTATTTCGTATTGACGGAATGCACGGCATCCGGCAATCGAAAATTTTATACAGATATGGATCTGGGCGTTTTAATTTAATTTAACAATCGCGTCCGCAATCTATACGATGGCGGAGCGTCGCGTTTTTATCATTCGCACGCAATTTATCAATTATCCGACGAGTTGATTGTGCCTCGACTATTATCACATAATAATCATTGCTCGATATCGCTGTTATTCATTTCGATTTATGGTTATGTTCGTTTTTTATGTACGTGTGAATCGGATGAAATTTTATAATGCTTAGTTTTATTTTAAATCGAGATGTGTGTGTGTGAAATGGGGATTTGTAGAAATATTTTTTCGGGAAATTCTTGGATTTTTAGCATAGCTTCAGGTCATAAATCAAAACCTTTCAGCACAACCGAGGTCAAGCCCTCTTCCGGAAAATATATATACGTGTACCCGATTGCGATTCAGTAAAAGCCTTCAGCTATAAATATATTGTTCCTGAAAAATTTTGGTATAGGTACTATATGTATCGATAGTAATTTTTTCGTAATAAAAATATTATACAATAAAATATATACGTAACAAAGTTAACTTCATAAATGCTATGTAACACTAATTGGCAATTGATTTGTATTTAAACTTTTTAAATAAAAATATTCTTAGTTTTTCCGATGCGTCAACTGTTTTGAAAATTTTGGTATATCGATATAAAAATCCTTATACAACACAGATGTAGATTTATTTATTTAAATTTCGATTCACATATCCACTTCTATAGACGGTTTACTCAAAAACATTAACATAGTATTTTCATAGCAAATTTTAATTTTTAAGTAAATTAATATTTTTTTACAAAATTAACGCGTTATTTAAACCCAGTGAGAAGTATATCACTTTATGACGATTTATCGCGTTTCGTGCATACAAACCGCGCGCTTTATTTATGTCCGTTTGTGCGGCTATTGAAGCGCCATTAGCTTTCCGTGATGAAAAGTTATTCCGTGCCCGTGGTAAATTGAGCAATTTTTCGTTTTTAAAGTATGTATACAACTCCGAGTTGCTACCCCATTGATAAAATTGTTCCACAGACAGAGAGAATGGCGAAACGATAATGCGATATACAGTTGCGATAATGTTGCATAAATTTCCTTCAAGTTCTCGCTGATATTGTTACGTCCGTATTATTGATACCTGACGGTAAATGATACTTGCGAATAACGCAGCCGTTCGTGATGTTATGAAAATCGCTATGTATTTATTCGAATTCAATTCTCTACAGTATTGTATGCAATTTTCAGTAATATGTATTGAATAATATGAATGCATGGATTTTAGTACTTAATCTTATTAAAGGTTATCTTTTATTACTTATGAGAATATGTAGTAAGAAAAGAATTCTATACTATCTATATATTTCAAAAAGATTATATTCTGTAGATAAGAATATCGGAAAAATGCTTTTAATTATATTTTTTTTTATTTCAATATATCACATAACGAGCCCGTTAACGTGCAAATAGCGTTCCCCTTTCAGAAAACTAGACGCAGAAAAAACTGAAATCTGAAGCCTTCGTGAATTCGTTCGTTGCAGTGGCAATAAAACAAACAAACACACGATATTTTCAGCAAAAAAGTGCAAGTGCAGGTGCACGTCGCTCACGCACACTCTTTACATATCATACACGTTTCACGTATATACGGGTGGGTACGTTTTTTTGTCGTGTACCGGTCAAGTTTGATACGTCCGTCAAGCCGGTGATTTATAGCGGGCGGGCAGCAAGTATGGCGTGCGCGTGGGAGGCGCTTTAATTTAAACACTCCCACCGCAGGCAAGCCTGCATATATATATAATAATACGATAAAATAATATAACGTATGCGTGTACGTTATAATATAATAATATCGAGTAGCCGGGCGTATTGAAAAACCACTGCCGTTCGATTCGCTCCGAAAAAAATTGTATGAATAAAAAAAATGTCGTGCATGCGTGTAGAGACCGTAATTACGCGCGCTCGTTTTTGATTGGACCGCTTACGAAATCTGTACGTTATCGCGATTAGCGTGTACGTAAATGCTGTGGTTACGTGTTTCGAATTTTTTTTTGATGTATTATTTCGTATGTTGTTATGACGAGGCTTTCAAGGCTTCGTGATTGGTTGATTTCGTATTAAAATAAATTAAATATCAATATTTTGCAGAAATACTTTGAAATATGATATGATCGAAATTTTCGAATCCAATAATTTCTAATGATCATTGAAGTTGAGTGACATATTTGTAAATAAATGGTTGAACAATTGTTTGACATTTACTCATATCATTTGATATATTTTACAAGGAAATACTACCTTCGTATCACAGATTTTGTCAGATTATAAAACATAGGTAGTTGATTTTTAATAAATCTCAAATTTAGAAAATTGTTGATTTAGTGGAATATTGTATAGTTTTAAAGTTTATCGAATGGCTCAAGATTAGTATTATTTAATTTGAAAAATGGAATGATTTTCAATGTGAATGATATTCATATCAGTGTTATCTGGATTTAATATAGATGTTGATTATTATGCAACAATTAGACGAATCTATTGGATCAGGTTTATTGCCAAGGAGTTGAATAATATTACGAATCAATTATGCATCGGATTTATTCATGGACTGTATATTATGTTATAGAAACGCGTGCGCTAGATAAACGACGAAATCTTTCTTGCACGAACATCGAACGGAGACGTGATTCGAAAGTACTCCAAGTACTTAGTATAAATTAACGTCACGTTGGAATGTTAACAAACGTTTTTGACGTTTCAATCGACCTATCGCAAACGCATTAGACCCGAAGAAAAACAAAAGACGTGGAATATTTTCCCCATTGTGAAAGAATGTCAAAATCGATACCGCGACACCGGCAATAAATTAGATAATTTTTTAAAAGGAAAACCGAACAATGCGTGTCGAAAGGTGAACGGTGCCCTTTCCGGTGCTGCACGTGCATCGACTACACATTTGTAGGGCAATTTCGCGAATATCCATACTCTCTATATAAAGTGTGAAAATAACTTAAAAGCCGGCACTACGCACCGCCCCGAAATTGTATTCTAGCCGAGTATAGCCTTTAAAAGGAGCTCAATATATCACTCGGGGAGCCTTTCTTACGACACGTGACCGACTTACGCCTTCCGGGCTGCTTAGGGCCTCCTCGTTTTAGGCTTCCTCCTCTCGTTCCTCCTCCGAAGCCTGCCTTGAATAGTGTGAGGACTTCTGCCCTGTGGGTGGTTGGGTGGAGGGTTGAAGCGGGCGGCGCAGACGATATAACGGGTACGCTCAATAAATCTCACTTCTATGCTTTCGGAGGGGAAAACGACTGCTTTATGAGATTCTTAAGGCCGTATGGATTTCTGAAAATATTGCTTCGAAAAAAGAATAGGTGGAGAAACGCTCACGTATGTGAGGGGGAGTTTGAATCTGCCGACGAATAATATATATTAGACGTGACGCAGTATACGTCCAATCGCATAAATGGATCACGATAAATTTTCAGATGCATTTTTCTTTGCAGAATTACGCCTTTCAGCGAGTATCGATCAGACGCCGCCAAAGGATTGCTGAAAACGCACTTTTAACCTTTTCGTACCGCGATCGTGAGCTACGATCGTGCTTGACTATCTGCTTTATATCTATTTTGTACTCTTACGAAACGCCGTAGCAAACGAAGAATCCATAAAATGAAGCTAAAGCTTCAATTAACAACAGTTTTAACAACAACAGAAAACGCATTCTCAATTCTCAAAATAATATTTTGTTTGATTCGAACCGTTCAAAATAAACTAAATACGAATAAACATGTATTCGCAGCGTATCCTTAACACCTTGAGCATACAACACTTCATATAAATACGACGTAAAATGTAGTGTTTGAGCGCGTCAAAACTTATCTGCCCGAGCGCAAAATAAAATAAACCCGCACACACTTTTGCGGTTTTCCCTCGGCGGATCCCGATGTAAATAAACGCGGATTTATAGTATTGGCGATTACCTCGTCATATCAATAAAATCGGCCGATATGTTATGTGCTAACAGGCTATTATTCGCGTGCTCGTGTCTTGTCCGACATAATTATTTCCATCGTCGATCCGGGGTTCGTCGGTACGAGAAATATTGCCGGTACCGGCGTCCCGTACAAGCATCGCAGCTTTCGCACGAAAGCTCGCATCCGCGTTTATTTTCCGCTCGTAATACATTTATTTCGTACGCTTATTTACCTGTGTCTTTTATATGTGTGTGCTTTTGTAAATCGGCGGTGTGCGCAAGTGCGAGGGCAGGGGCGTAACTACGCGGCGCCAACCCACGCAAACTGGCCGTTTGTTTGTTGAGGTCGATTTTTCTGGGTCTTTAATCATATTTTAAATAATTTATATATTCGAAATTCAAATTAAACGTCATATTAATAATAATAATTGTGCTGGAAGATATATTTTGTATCACATTAAAAATAATGGCGGTATAAAAATGCACCTGTCATAATGAACGCTAACTCATTGACCTTTGGAACGAATGCGTACAAATCGTCGAATATCTATCGATTTTTCTCACTTTTTTTCGCACGAAAAGGTGTCGAACCACTGGCGATAGATCTTCATTAGAAATAAAGAAGCCGGACTTGTGGTTCGCCGTAGAAAGCGAGTTATGATGGTCGCTCGCGGCGCCCGCTTTATTTATCCCGCGCGACGTCTCATTACCGCGGGGGACCGGAACCGGTCCAAGGGACCCGCTTTCTGCACACCCTGTTTCCCCTCATCCACCCCCCGCCTTGGTATTTTGCCCCCCTCGCCTCTTCCCTAGACATTGCCGAGGTTCTCAAACGGTCCGCAGGTTTCGATGAATGGACAGATAGCGATGAATGTCGGGTTTCAATCGGCTTTTTATTTCTTTGATGATTTTTGACGGATTTTTTATTGTAAAAATATCGATTTGTTTATTTTCGCGTATTATTCGTTTAAATGATCATAGGTACTTATGGTTTTATTTTGCAATTTGTAAATATATATTGATTTTTTAATAATTCCGTTATGTGCGAATTCGGTTCTTTATTACAATAAAATTTGAATAAAATAACAGTGAAAATATTAATTAGATGAAGAATTTTTAATCAATATAGATGCTATGAGTATAAATGATTTATAGATAGCAATAAATCTATAATGTAATTTCAATCTGTGTTTCTTATTGATAACATCATGAAAAATGTATCTATTTCTTTTCTATATATTTTCCAGTTTCGATTTGTAGAATTTATCTACCATATGGATCAAAGAATGATTATATTTATTTATTTGAATGAATGATTTTTATTTTACCGAAAAAAATAGATAAAGCTACA
>JAOXNN020000017.1:1011333-1037897 GCA_028571205.2 Hydropsyche betteni
ATGGATCAAAGAATGATTATATTTATTTATTTGAATGAATGATTTTTATTTTACCGAAAAAAATAGATAAAGCTACAGTGAATCGATATGACGAAATAATTATCACTTCGGTGAATATTAAAAGTTAGATATCCCGTCGGCCTGATTTGTTAAATATTTTATTATATATTATATTATTTCAAACAGTTGAACAATCGTAGCAGCATCGTGCTCTCGATTTAAGATCGCTCGTCACGTATCACACGATCATATCCTACACATCATTAGAGTCACCGCAACGAGAGCTCTTCAACCTTAAACACACTTATAAAGTAAAAATCAAACACTAACAGTGCGTAAATAAAACCTAGCATTTATCACGCACACTAGATACGAAAACAAACCTCAAACGGACGCTTTTTCAATCGAAATAATATATTCGTGATTTCGTGCGCGCTATCATATTTTTTTAGCGGCGCGAGTAATTAACTTGCTTAGAATTAATTACGTAGAAGCGGCCGGCGATAACTCTTCGATTACTGTAATATATTTTATTCGTGTGTAATATATATGTGAGTATGATACGACCGCATGCGAGGTTGGTTGGAAGTCATTGCTCGGGGGCGAATAAAAGGAAAACAACAAAAGCACAACGTCTCTCAAGAAATGTCACGCGGCATGTTCCCCATAGAATGTGAAAATACTCTTACTCATTAGTACGTGTACTGAGACGGCATCCGTTGTCGATTGGATACCGACGTTGTATTTATACATGTCCGTTGTAATTTATTATATATGCGTGATATATTAAGAAATTAATTCTAAAGGCTGGACTCTCTACATGTTGAATTTTGAATCGAATATGACGTGTATGTTGCGATGTTTTATTCATTTTAGAATCTACATAAGTTGTGGACTGCCAAATGGGTATAATAAAATCGAATCGTTCATAAATATACATAAGAATTATTTTAAAGTTAAATTTACGAATTTGTCGATCGTTCAGCGTAACTTTTCAATGAAATTTTATCGGGTAACATTTTCTCGCATGCATCTCGCGCGAACGTTTTTATTAGGATTTACCCGCAAGCGTGTACTTCGGGAACAAATGCGAAAAACAAGGACTAAAAGTGGCTTTCGGTTTTGCATAGAGCAAAAGCGTGTTGTTTGTAGGCGACGGTCGTGATTTGAATTGAATTAATTACGTAACGAAGCTTCGGCTAAATAAGCTCCCGACGAATACATTATATGACGCAAACTTGAAGCGAGAGCTCCTTGTACCGGAATTAAATTACGAGCTAGCGAATATATTAAACCCGGGTGGTACGTATACACTTTTTCCGGGCAAAAAAGTCATTTGCAAAACGATGCACTGAACATTGTTAGTCGGGTGGAGGTCGTTACCGCGACCTCGTATCGTTCGAGTGAGGTTTAACCGCACATTATATATGAAAGATATACTCGAAATCGATGAAAGCGGTCTTTTAATATAAATCTCAATTTGTCACGAAATGTTTTGGATAAAACTCCAATTGTGCACCCTTCATATATAACGCACGAGTACCCCGACCGGGGTATGGGGAAATTCGCGGCGTCGGAGGATCCCATAAATCAATATCCCATTACAAACAGCCTATCAATGAATCGATATCGAATTCGGTTATTGGAAACGGCCGAGGACTTGCGCCATTGTTCGGCCCGGCCTTATCTACCTGTCGTAAGAGCCACTGTGTTTACTCAGATAATGGCCACCTATTGTTTTCTATTCGATTGCGTTTTCGGATTTCGGATCGGTCTAAGGGTGGCCGGCAGTTGGAGTTTTATTTCCTCACGCGGGTGGCTGTCGTAAATCCATCCCAAAATGGCAATAACTAACAAGTTTTGACGGTGTTCGCCGGAATGAGCTCGCGTCCAGTGACGACAGATAAATAACGCTCTAAAAGGAAATCGCTAATGATATACTATCTAGCCGTATGGAAGAAAACCGAGGGAGATAGAGCTCTTTTTGCCGGGCTTAACAATAGGACATGCCGGTCGGTTTTTGCTCACGGCGCATGCACACGCGTCGAGGTATCTCTCCGAGAGGTCCCTCTCAATCGAAATCCAATTATTTTATACACACACGTATATTATAAGCTCGGACTCGCAGGGCAGAGGAGGGCGAGGTACGTATAGAAAGAGAGAGGCCACGTTTTCGTGATCGTAAATAACGCGACACGTTCGGAATATGAATTATTCCGGTCGTTTTTTGCCCACCGGACGGACTTGGCTCTTGGCTGGAAGTTCTTTCAACCCTTCGCCGGGAGAAGTCGGCTCGAAATGAATCATACATGAAGGCGGACTAGCAAGAACTTAAATAACTCACCGGGCGTTTGTCACGGAACGGCCGCGGCACAAAAGGAATTTTCATTTCGAACGGCCTGCCCCCTTCGATTGTCGGGACAATGGCGAAAATTAATCGGTGCCGATCCGTCAACATCAATGATGGAAAATCGCCGAGGAATGCTCGGTGAGGTATGGCGAGCTTCGTAGAGTTTCCCTATGATTGTGCTCAACGCGGAATGTAACGAAATAATAAAACTTTCGCGAGCGGCGTCCTTTTTAATACAAACTTTATTCAGAGTTTTTATGTATTAATTTCGGTCGGCGTTCTCAATGGTACGCAGACGTGCATTAATCTCAAAGTATAATCTGACCGCTTTTATGGGACTTTCTTATTTTAGGTTGTCTCATATACGAAAACGCACTCCCCATACAAATATCCTCGTTAGAGTGACTTATGCCACGTCCGAAATTATCTCAGATCCTGATTTATACGATGTCGCTTCTACTCATTTTTTTCCTATGGAAAAACACATCATATTCGCCGGCGGCGAAATTTTCGCGAAATTCGATACGGCGATTGTTTATACGTTCGATATGTGGGCTCCGGTGTATTTTATGCGGCAGTGCGAATTGTTCTCGTATGAACGAACACTAGTGTCGGGGCCGACCATAACAATAGATGCAGTCGGATAAGCCCCGGTGAAAACGGATTCAAGCATAAACTGTGCTTCCCGAACGGACTTTCGGTTGAATTATGTATCTGGGTTGAAAGCTCAATTAACTCGAGTGCGATAAATCCGATAATGGCCGAAAATTTCGCGTTCGAATCCGATAAAATAATACCGGCGAAGACTTAGCGTGCGTGCGCGTGTCCGCCATTTTGATCGTCCATTTTGTATCGCGCGAATTCGTTATATTATATCATCCGATCACTTTCTCCGATGATTTGTGTGTGCGAAATAAGATTTTTTCAATATACGACGCTTGATAATTTTGCAGGTTTTCCTGCGTATTTTACGAATCCAGTGAAATTATGATGATAAATAACGAGTTTCGTGGTTACAGTTAGCCGGCATCCAGCGGGACGGCTCTTCTGCTCTCTCATGATATACAGATACCCCCGAAACCGGTCGAGAAGTCTTTTGAGAGAGTAAATACCGACGCGGTGGCTTTTTTCAGTTACAAGAAGACGTAGTGTGTACGAGAGAAGTCGTTTGGCCCGACAACTCAAAATGGGTTCGAATTCCTGTTAATTAGCGGTGGGACTCGCTTAGCGGCCGCCTTTTTTTTCGTGCGCGTGGAAAACTTTCATATAATTTATACTACGTGCAAACGCGGCAATGAAACTCCGCTCGCAAATATTTATTAACGTCTATATAAAAGCGACACAAAAAATTGTTTTATTATATGAGGTGAACGCGAAACGGATGACTAAATAAGAATTTGAGCTCCGATTATGCTAGGAATGTGGTTGATCAGAATTCATTTCATTATTGAACGAAACTACTCTTTTATTTGTGTTATAAATCATTGAATTGCATTTTATTTAACCATGCAAATAAACAAAGGACATTTGATGATGAATAACAATGTTACAAACAAGCTACAATCGGGTAAAATAAACGTCTCACACAATCGACAATTCCACGAGAAACGTGCGCAAAATTCGCACATATACGAGAAAGATGATAATGAACATATTAATTATTAAAGAAAATTCACCCTCACCGTAGCATCGCTCTTTTTTATTTTCATTTTTCATCACGAAGACGGAAACGAACGCTGTATACATGAAAATTACATTTTTATGGAAATACGACGGCGCCGTTTTTCATACGCGAAAAAAAGGCACTTTTTCCGCGAAAATTTAGAAAGAACGATGCAATGCGACCCGCGTAAATATTGTAATTATGTACGGGATTTTTCGGCGTCGACCAAAGGGCAGACGAAAATAAAATACGAACCGAAAACACGGGACGAGACCGAAAGGCAAAAACCATCGGGGGCTGCATTATATCGCATTTTTGTCATCTCGTCCGTCCCGAGTATCGGACGGCCATCATTATATCAGACACATAGTTATTTTTCCCTTCAGCGATGCGAAACTCGTCCAGTCCGCCTTCCAGAGACCATATCCTTTTTTTTCGTCAGCGTTCCGAAAGGAGCCTTATACGACATTTTGTCGTATCGCTTTTATTGTCGGGAGATTTTCGCGTCGACGCCAAATAGAAAAATTGTGTAAGGGATGCTCTTCATATTATTTTTCAGCGTGCGAGAGCCTCGTGAAAAATAAATGAGGTGTGTTGACGAGAGTACTTTTTAGAGTTTTTACTGAAAATGCAATGTACATGTAATATATATACTAAATCTTTATCGTTTTGATTATTGTTAATTGTACATTTTCCGGGAAACATACTCCGTAATTTTCGTAAAGATAATTATGTATTGTATTCGTAAAAAAAAATCACATCTCCTGATTATGATTTGATTAATGCATACGAATTACATCACTTATTTATTAAGTAATTATCGATAGGGCGCACCCGAGTCGAGTAAGATTATAATTATAAGACACTAACGACTCTATTTCTCGTCTGCTTCCGTTCATATTGACTAATTGGTCCGGATTCGTGTGCCATGTAATAAACCTGATCTCGGCTGGGTATCAAATTTATCGTGCATAATTTCAGTTTTAATAAAGTTAATTTTCCGTTTTTTAGGTTTCGCTCCCCCCATACAGCGCCTCCGAACCGAAACTCGTCCAATTAAAGCTGCCCGTTATTTTTTTGAATGAGCGATTATTTTTTTCGACTAAAATTTTTACAGGACACCATGTTTGTTTCTCGAGAATATTCCCAATTTAATTCGCTATGGAAGCGAACGCCCACTCGAATAATTTGTACTCGAGGGCTACTTGCGATTCGAATAATACGCGCTTCGCCTATAATTAACCTTCCAGCCAATGTCGGCACGTTATTATAAAAAATACCAAAAAAAGGACGAAAACCCGTCGACGAAAATCGCAATTAAGATATTAAAGCGCGATTCGGTCCCTCCGGCTCCGGTTCGTCGGATCGAAATGTACACCTTTGGAACGGACCACGTGCACGATCTTTCAGATGAAAATTCGCCAAGAAAAAAGGACCTGCTTTCTACAAAGCAATATTATGTACTCGAAGAACGAGCACTTCGTCAATCATGATCGAATTTCTCTCAGTGCGCCTCGGGACCCGTTCGGAAGAACGAGGTTGTACAGTGAAATATATTTTACGGCTTCATTATGGCGTGTTTTTCATTTTACGTCTCATATATATTTAATGTATTTTTGTCGAAATGTCAAAATGAATGCGCCGAGAATGATATATTGAAATTTGAGACGGATCGTGTTGAATAAATTCATTGTTATTCGATATGGGATCGTACAATATTTATTGAGTTTTTTTTAATTTCAAATTTATATCAAAAGGGTTAATTGAATATAAAAATTTGGAAAATTATTGCGTAAACTTTTTTAATTTCTGCCGTAATGGTACTTTGAGGGAATTAAACGTGAGATATCGATTTTTTTATGTTCGTCGAATTAAAAAGTGTTTGCCGAAATTGCTGTAAAAAATTTTGTTGGTTTTTGTAGAAATTATTATCGAATAATTTGAATTGATATAATGATATTTTCAAAGAATGCGTGTATAAATTTATTTATGTTCGAAAATATAAAATTTTATTATAACTATGAAAATGTAAAGTTATTACAAATAAATTCACTTGAATGTGAAAATAATTTTATGGTTATGGAGGTGATGTTATGAAATAATAATGAATTATTAAATATTTTAAAATCACTACTATTTTATGACATTAATATAATAATAATAATAAAATTATTTTTATTATATTTGCGATCGATTTTAAATTATAACAAATTATTTTACAATAATCTTAATCGAGTCAATTTATTTCCAAGGATTCAATAAATTACTGAATTAACACAAAAATTAATACCCATCCAAAAACATCCATTTCGCGCAGAATTTGCACAATTTTCATTTGGCTTCAAGAAATTAAGGAATTATTCATAAAAATAATTCGAAATTTAATATGAAAAATTCTAACAACAAATCAACCCACAAAATAATATATCTCTAAACACCAAACCGCACAAACATCACATCAATCTCGTGCTGAATTTACAAAACTTCTATTAATGCTCTAAATATTAAAAAAAAAATTATATCAAACCTAACACAAAAATATTTGTAAAAACCATTCAAAACACATCACAAAATCGCCATCCATCTCGCAAAATTCGCGCAATCCAATTATGCAAAAACACACTATCCGAGCGATAAATACCCGTTCCTCCATCGCCATCATCATCATCATGGCCGTTCGGGGTGATGTTTTAATACGGAGAAACTTGTAGCGGAAGAGCGTCGATAAATACAAGGCGTATAAATACACGGACATGTAGCTCGGCTTGTACGGACAATATGGCTCCTGCGAACGTGTTCTCTCTCAAGGGGTGGCCGCGGCCAAGGGGTGGCTTGAAACGGGTTGGAACGGGTTGGAATGGGTTGTGGGTTAACCCCGTGTGTTTACGGCACGTCAATCGATTCCGTACCCGACAAAACAACTGCACACCGACGCTGTATTATTATATTTACGACGGCTTTTAGCCGCTCGAACGAGAGCGTATACATATTTACGGCTGAAAAGCCGCGTACGTAAAATTCGTTTGTTCCGTGTCTCTTTAGAAGATGTCGATTTAATTTCGGATGGGGATGTTTGTGCGCGGATGTTTTTGAATGAATTTTTTATTTTATTCTGGAGTGTTGTGTCGATTGGGTTGTGTAATTGTTGATCGATCGAGTGATGTTGATTGAGATGGTTTTAATAATTTAATTTAATTTAGAATCATTTTTATAAATTTCTAATTATTTAGGCCTTTGAAACATATAGGTAGAAGCATTCCATATTATTCTATGAACTTGTAGATAAATTTTATATTATATCAATGGATTCAATAATTTATATTATCCTATCAAATTCTTTTACAATATGCAAAAAAATTTTAGCTTCTATAGCTCAATACTCGAATATTACATTACAAATAGATTGTTATTTTTATAATTATACTTAAGATTTTTCTCTACTTAACATTTTATTATCTGTACGAAGTAGGTACAACCAACTGAAAGCAAAAAGCTCGTGCAGATATGGGTCTATCTAATATTACTAATTGTATCACGATATAAAAATTTCACATGTTGATTCGAAGAATTTTTCACGTGAATTGAATGAATGATATCATGAAAAAAAAAATAATATAACAAACCAAAGTACAATAATAAGTTTTATATGATATATCAATCACAACACGACACAAACTGAACCCAATAAAAAAACAATTTTTACCAACACAAAAATTTGCAACCGAATAAACGAAATCCTCTCCAAAATACCAAACGAACCCGAATCGATCCCGAAAAAAACCCCAATCCAAACCCGACCCGATACAATCTCCGAACCGAAATCGATCAATTCAAAATTATTCCAGGGGCAATATCGAATATCAGTGAGGCCGCAATGGCGATCCGATACCGCTCGCACGATCTATTTAATCTGCACGTCCGCGTAATCTATGCGGACGTGCGAGATTAATACGAAAGTCGGACAGGTTACAACGGCCGGCACACCGCGGCCCCGAACAGGTTAACATGGCTTCCGAATTAAGCGTGATAAACGCCAGGGGTGCGCAAACGCTGGCCCGCGGCCCTATGGACATGTTTACGGCCCGCGGCGCTGTTAATACGTCCGTTAGCTTAACCTGGCCGGTGCAATTCTTGTGCATCGTTTGTGTTCGGCGGTTTCGATTTCGATGATTTTGAGAGTTGGGCGTTTTGATTCGGATGATTTTTTGTATGGGATTGAATTGATTGATGTTTTTGTTGAAGTTGAGAGATAGGTGGTGGAGTTTGTTGGTGGGTTGGTCGCGATCAAAGATCTAATTGTGAGATGGTTTTTAGTATAATATTTTTATTCATTAATGAAAAACGTTCAAATTAAATTATTATATAGGTCCACTAGAAAAATTAGCGATTTGAGAAACCCAGTTTTATAAAAAAAATTTCAATGTAATAATTCTAAAAATGTAAAACGCGTATTATGCAATTTCATGTTAATTTACAGTTTTTTTTTTCCTTTGATATTTTTGAAAAAATATGGATAATAAAGCAGCACAACATGCGTTTACTCATTTAATATGAAAGGGTCTTTCGTAAAGTCAACGATTATTTTTATTAAACAAATTTCAAAAGTTTTTTTTATTATAAATGGTATTCAAACGAAAATTTCCCTCGTTGGAATAATTTTAAATTGTCATCATGGATTTTTTGTTCATTTTGTACCAATAATTTTCTGGATATGTTAGATAAATTAGAGTCATCGATTTAATGAATATAAATATAATAGATCTTAATCTAAATATCATATTATAATTAAAAAATAAAATTCCATATTACGTATTAAAATTATTTACAAATATGAACATATTCATGTAAAATTATGTTAATCGCTTATGTTTCAGGTTGTACCTGTATATAATAATAATGATGATGATGAAATATTTATAATTTTATATATTTATATTGATTATAAAAATTGCTTTCGTATGGTGTGTTACGAGGTTAATTGGAAGTCGATCGAATGCGTGTTGGTACAGAGATAAAATAATGAAAGGACTTGCTCACTGTTGGTGTTGTGTTCGAGTTCGTGCGTGCGAAGAAGCTTGTCCTTTACGAATGTCCACTTCTGGTGAATTCTTTGTGAAACTGTTCGGTTTTTTTTTCATGGTTGTGAGTTTCACTATTTCGTCTGAACAGAATGAAAGGATGTTTTGTTATTTTTGTGGTACAATAGAAGATGCTTTTTAGGCGAAAAGAGAAAGCTAGCAACCTGTACGTATTCTATTGTGCGTGTTTTAGGATCGAAACGGCATATAAACAAAACACAAAACGCGAAATTCCTCAAAAGAAAGTTTTTATGATGAACGTCGTCCTTTGTCATGTCGCATGAAAAGGCTGTTCTTTATACAATCCACCGTTTTATTATTATTTTTTCGAGTCCATGAAAACTTGACTTTCTCCTTTTTTACAGACGCAATAGAAATTTTTACCAATTCAATTCAGTATACGTTCGATATATCTCGGGAGTGAAACGTTTTTTCGTCTCTTCGTGTTTTCATACAGGTTGTGATAAATACTAAGGTTGTAAATGAATAATATATGAAGTACTTTTACTTCAGCTATTGTGCTATGTACAGCTATTTGAATAATTTATTCAATGCTTGCTTGTTCCCGATTGCATAAACATCGCGACCACGATAATGTTGATATTGGCGAAGCAGAATTTTCCGTTTACATATTCACTTGTCGTATACGTGCAACAATCGCGATATGATTAAACTTTGAGCTTTCACCCTTTCTCATATCAGCTATAATTTATTCGAATTTAAGTTAATTACGTATTAAAATGTCGAACATGTTCAAAAATCTAAAACGGAATATAAATCGTCAAATATCGCGATCGTTCACGATCCACACTCCATCTATAACATTTTGCGCAGATTTCGCCATAGATTATGGTATAATATTTGCGATTTAACACGAGCTGAACCGCGATGCGCATAAATGCATTTCAACGCGGCGATATTTCAACATGGCGTCAATATCGCTATACCGTTTTGAGATATGCAGCGAATAACTTTATTCTCGGTTAGAAAAGCTTCGCAAAAAAGCTCACATTTCCTTTTGTAAATTTTCGTCCACTGTTTTGTTTCGCCATGCGAATTTCGACTCTCGCAGTTTCGCTTGCCGCATTCGGGATTAGTTTATTTAATCTGCAGAGCGCAACGCATTGCCGCATACGTGAATTATGGTTGCATTAATGCATTCGGACGTTGGTATCTTTTTTTTCGGTTTGTTTATCTGTTCGTTTATAAAAGAGTTTGCCGAAATTTTTATCGATTTAATTTATTAAGCGAAAAAACACCGGAACGAAATAAATCTTCGTTTTTAATCCATTTAAGGACTTTTCCGTCTGCGAACGTTCATTGTTCATTGAATATTCACGCTAATGGTTCCGCATTCAAATCTTGTTCTCTTTTATCTATTCTGAGACCCTTTTTATCTGAGGCGCACATATAAGGCTTTTTTTTCATTGAATAGGTATTTTTATTTAGAGATAAAAATATATGCTATATAAGTGCAACCGTATGTTTTCACTTAAGGAAATTAAATTAGAATTTTAAATACGTAGGTTTACCTAAGAGAGAGTTATTCTTTTATTTGTTCTCCGAAGCAATACAATCAACCACCACATCTCGGTATACATTTAATTTTACATAACATACAAAATAAATTAAATGGAATATGCGATTTTGGTATAATTCTCCGAAATTCACAATTGCAATACATTTTTGTATTTATTATATAAACGCGCATTAGAAGTCGGGTCACGTTCGTGTGTAAGACATTTTTCACATCCCTAGAATATAGAACGTGCACTTTATCGCATAGAAACACATATATCCAATATGAGAATGACAATGGCGTTTAATATTTCGGTGCACGGCCATTTTTTAATATACGCTGAATTTTTTCGGTGTAAACGAGCGGATTGAAAATACCGCTTCGAAAATCCGGAGTAACTTTCGCCATAAAATAGAGGTGCAATTCAACGTTTTACGACCGCAAATATGATCGCGAAATTGTCGACAGTCCATTAAATCGTTATATACATACTGGACGTTCGCAGTTAGGTGCAAACTATTCATCGGGGCGGTTTTATTACAGGTCGGATTTGTCGTTCACCCCCGGCAAATATTTTCAACATTCGAAGGGATGATGCAATGTAGCCCTTAATTATGATATGTCGACGTGGTTAACAAGGCACGGCTTTATGGTATATACGTTTGGTGCATTTCTTTTCTTCGTAAGATTGTCGTTTTTTGCATTTTAATATATGAAAATTTATTGAAGAATATGTATGCACTTTAGGATTGTATGATATGAAAATGAGATTATGATATTTTATGAGTTGAAAACATGAAAATGTAAATTATTCTGATGAGAATACGTTAATGAGTTAGTTATAAAATTATAAATTTAAATATTGTTTTAAAATGAAAGACGTATTGTATATTTTCGAAATTCATATCGTTTATTGTGAAACACGTTATTATTCAGAATGCGAAAAATATTTTTCTTTTCATATGTTTCATATCTTGTGCGCTTAAGCTAGAAATGAATAATTTATATTATTGTCTACTCCTAGTTTGAACACAAACAAAATACAAGAATAAAAATGGGGAAAATCTAGCTTTTCATTTACCTAACACACGCCATAAACATGCGATAAATTATTTTTTTTTCATATATCACCGAAAAAGTCGCGTCGATAATTTACAGCCGCGGCTAGACTGCGCCAAAAAAAATTTGCATAATATAAACAATTTTATCTCTCGATTATTTCCATCGCTGACACGGCAGAACAAAGAGAGCTCAATTTATACGAGTCGACGGATTCAAAATATAAAATGCTTGTTTTCGAAACGCGTCCCGACGTCTTCCTGTGTGTACCGTCGCCTCGCTTTTTGAGAAACTTTTGCCCGGCAAAGTTTGCGCTTTACATGCAGATATAGACACACAGAGAGAAGAGAGCTTTGCTCAAAGTTACATCTCCCAGATTTAAGTTTCGCCGTCACAAGATCGTGAGCTTTCTTCCACGACGAAGCTTTGCCGTGATCTGAAAGCTCTCCCGTCGCGAGCTTTCGGCTTATGCCGGCTTTACTTCCGTTTCAGGCTTTCAGGCCGAGTATTCCTGTAAATTTCTCCGCACTCGTTTCACCTGAATTCGATATAATAATTTTTGAAAACCCAGCAATCTTGGTGAGATATCGAATTATCTTCCATGAACAAATTGCAAATTGCTCATACGTATATATAAAATATATAAATGGCGCGGCCCACCTCCTCGTATCCGATCTCGCGGGGCTTTTCATTACGCCATTATATTTATATATAATCTCGATAACGACATAGTGAACGAAATTGAGTAAATTGCTGTACTTTCGCATTCGACTGTAATAGGTGAACGAAGCCCGCCGTTGCAGTGCTAAGTGCAAGTTTCAAGGAGGCCCATTATAGATATTACATGCGGTCGAAACACTTGACGATTCAAATTGCACCGTTTTCGATCTTATTTAAATAAATCGTTTTACATAATGTGTGTAAATAAAACGCCCTTTCGAACGTACGGGCGTATCGTGTCAAATTGGCATCGGAATCGGTGCTTTGCATTTGTGATGTATCGCCGTTTTATTTCTCAAACTTTAATTATTATAAATGATGGATGGATTTTGTATTGATTTAATTTTCATGTAAATGTACTATAAAAATGGAAACTAATGGATTGGAAAATTTTGCATTAAAAATTGAATAGATATTTTTTGGGGATTCGTTCACACGTGTAATATCAACTGTCGTTTTTTAAAATAGGTACAAAATTTATACTCTGAAATAAATGCGGAAACGGCCATTTTTCACGTCGTCCGCGACATTTATACTTTTCGAAGAAAAAAATATATATAAACAAAATACAACAAAAAAAAAAGAGGGAGAGACGACATTTTTTAAGAGATTCCGCCCTTAAAACATCCGGGAATTGTGTACATAGAGCGCTTCCACTTTATTAAGTTTCCGTACGTAATTAATTCGGAATTTCTCGCTCGTTCGTTTGTGAAATTTTCGCACAATGGCCGAAAATGTATTATACACATTTTTTTATTCGCGAAACCCGCACCGTCCGTAAATCAAAGCGACTACATAATAATAACGAAAATAAAAACCAACGTTCTTAGAAGGTCAGCATAATGTCAAATTTTTTGATAAATGTTTTAATTTCACGCTTTAACCGACGTGAGTTATATCTGCGTAGAGAAAGACTGTTTACCGGCGAATATTTCGCTGTTTTTTTTCTCCACATTCGTATGTATATGAGGAGGGACCACAACAAGTATGGCTCCTCCGAGCTACCATTTTCGTGGACCAATCGGATTCTGAGCCGCTTTCACGTGGATCATCCATCATTCGTGATTTAGTAGGGAGCAAACGCTGAAGCTCTTCCTGACGTTTTCTACTAGCTTCTACGATTTATTGCTGCTGCGTGTTACAGTCACTTTCGGCCCTGCCCGCAACAGCTGTTTCTTGTTATAAGAAAAATATTTTTTTCAGCGTTTTCATATTCACATTATACACGTAGGACGAGTTCCAGAATACGCCTTTGCCGATGGGTCGACGATCTCGTGCAAAAAGTCGTTCCGAAGAAATTTAAACGTTTTTAATTGGAACGCGTGCTGCCGTTGCCGTTTTCGGACAGATGAAAAGAAGCGCCGAAAATTAATTGGTGCCCTATGCGTTTCCGCAAAAAACATTTTTTTTATATGGTATATTCGTATGAGACACACCCTTGACTAATAAATTTCCGGGGACAGACGTAAATTGCATCGTTAATGCAATATACGACTTGAAAAAAAGTTTTAGGAAAACATCGCTACTAGGCTTTTGAAGATGTCGCAAAATTATTTCGAATATTATTCAAAATCTGTTTGGAAAACGGATATTTTTTAAATAGTTTAAATATGAAATTTTTTATTTACTTTAGAAAAATTAAATATCTATTATGCTGTTATAATAATTCATGGTTTTTTTTCTTCAAAATATATACATAGTACCGACATTCTACATATATAATAAAAAGCGCTCACTCATTTTGTGAAGTAAATGATGAATTTTATTAATTCAATATCAAAGGTTATAGTTATTAAAAATGCTATTTAAATGAAAACTTTCCTCGTCAGACGTTCATAGTTGATCGAAAAAGTTTTAATTGTTTATAATTCAGGTTAAGTTCATTAAATTAATGTCATAATTGTAAGCAATAAAAATTGACCTCGACCAGGATATCATATAATATTTAAAATTGAATTGTTTTATGATGCTTTAGTTAATAAATAAATAGCGCATTTTTCTATTGGTCCCCATACCAAAAATTCCGAATTATTACATCAAAAGCGCAACGTTTCTAAATACAGCGTCGACTGCGACTGTAATTTAAATTCACAACTGGTCCCGCGGTTTATTGGCTCGTTTCGGTGCCCATTTAAATTCAACACGCCATCGAAACGCGATGTTATTGAATATTTTCCCATAAATCAGACATCGAGTGCATTTTCGTTAGGGGTTGCGACACCCGAATAATAAGGGACGCTCGCGCACGCCTTTCAAATTTCATTAAATGTAAATTCGAAATTATTGCATTATACATTACACAGCACACCTCCGCTATTGGTCTGAATCATCGTTTTTGCGGTGAAATTTCGCCCCAATAGTTGGTGCAACAGAAGCGTGGGTGCAAGTGGTGCGGTTTCGGTCTCAACGGGATACAAACACGTGATTCATTCCCCTAATCCAGAAATACTGGACACATTTCGAAATCCCATTATATATTACGTGTGGTGTACATATCCATTCCGAAACGAGATACAAGAGTGATGGGTTAAGTGCGCGTACAGGGGTTTCGAATTTTATGTGTATTTATTCAGAGTTGCAATATTGTGTGTTGGGCACAAAGAAGTCGTTACTTTTGTTCGATTTATTCAATGTTGCATATATGTATCGGATTGAATTTATTATGTATTATAAAAGGTTGCTCGGTGGATAAATCATATATATTGAATTTGATACGAAAGCAATTCCAGAAACGAGAAGAACAATGATACATTGTGTATTGGAAAATGATGCAGCGTATTATTATGTATTAAAAAAAATTATTGTTTAAAAATTGTTTTGACACAATCATGTTTTTGATCTAGAATAAATTTAGCTATTTTTTATGATATAAACAAAAAGAGCATGCGTGCCGTTGGTCGTTATATGAAATTCGATTTGTACATTTTGAATTGACCGTTCGCACGTAATTTCAACATTTTAATATACCCAATAACCGCCTCATTTTTATATGTATAAATAAGTTAATGATCCGAAAACGATAGCGACCTCTCCGCGCATTTCGAACGGCCCAAGAAATTAAAACGAAAATACAAAAATTACAACGTACAAGCATCGAAACCGCACTTACACAGCGCAACATTTATTTTATACTCATTATGTAGTCGTGTAAAACGCTTCGGTCCGATTAAGTTCCATCATGCGATGTATCCGATAATGAAGGCAAAAATTCGGGAAAAAAATAATCTCTCGACACACGAAGCAACGATTGAGTCGCAACCGTGTGATTACACCGCGTCGAAGCCCATACCAGTCCCGATACCAAAATGGACCGTATTTTCATAGTTTTAAGGGTGATTTTGACTTGTACACGTAAGTACATTTTCATGTAGGCCGAGCTTCACGTAATGGGATGCAATTATGATAATAGCATCCTCCTCGAGCTGCACGAGGTGCATATAAGACCGGGCTCCTCATTGCAGGCTTTCTTGGACCTCTTGGGCCAATAAGGCTACACGAGGTGGCCCTTCGAACCCGACGATAATGGCTCCGTTCGCGCTCCTCGACATGTCCGCCCATTTTAAACGTTTGATGCCGTTTTCGCGCCCCGGGCCTAAATTTTTGCTTATTCAAATTCGGCTGGGGTTGGCGCGGTTTCGCCCTGCTGCTGGATCGCGATCTCGCGAAAGCGCCTCTTGAAATAATGTCGACGGATAATTGGATAATTCGTTGCAGAGATCGATCTTATCGCTTAGGATATTTTTATAATTTTATGGGCTCTAAAAATTATGAAAATTCTATGTTTCACATGAGAGAAAATAAACGGTTCAGACTGCAATGGCGGTCGTGTTAGACGCGCGTTTCTGAATTTCGCTATTGTTCGGTTTGGAGCGTTTATAAAAATTGTATGGAATTACATGCGTCGTAAACGTTAACAATATAATTTGGATCGTGCATGTACTTCGCTATTATTATATTCACGCTATTGTTCGATTTCATATTATTTGTTCGAATTCGATAACTGCACATCTATTACATAATCCGAAAGGGCAACGATAATTTTTTCAAATCTAAATTTCAATAGCGCTAACGAATTCAATAAATAAATTAAATTATAATATATTCCTTCACTATGGACACCGTACATTACGGAATTCCACATCTATTTATAGAGCACACGTTTGATCGAAAACTTTCCTTGTTTCGTATGTGACCGCCATAAATTTCGTTTTTCACAATGCAATATCGTAGATAGCGAACATCAGCGTTTCGTAAGTTGCGTTTTATCACGCGAGCATCATACCCAATTTCGCTTTCTAGTTATGGCGACGCACAAAATTCGTTTCGAAAAAAAACTAATTAAGGGAATACAACAATCCGAAGTGCCCGCTTGGAAACACCTGTCGTGACGGGAGATTAAAAGCGCGCGGCGGCCATTTTGACATTAACCCTTTTTTGTCAATCGTTTTCGAATTAACGCGAGTGCGTTCTTTTCGAGTACTTTCCGTGTTATCTAAATTCTCGCGCTTTTCGATGGCCTTTTGATGAATTAGTTACGATTTATTTGCTTTTCGAACAATGGAATTGTTGACGATTTCGAAAAGTCAAGGGCAGGTGCTTCGCGTTCATTATCTACAAACGCAGGCTTCATCTCGAAAGATGTTAACGATTTTTACTTTTAATTAGGGCCAGTTTCGCTGAGGGAATTTTTAAATGGCGTCGCTAACGATCGCATGCTAAAATAATTGAATTAAAAAAATGTGTTTCCATTTGTTATGCGAGTCCTCAAATATTTTCGTTTAAATTGTGTTTTTTTTTATAAAAAAATGATTATAGGGTGATATAATAAGGCGGCGGTCGCCATTTTGAACGTTTCACACATGAAGTATTCATTTTTAATTGTGGTGTGCGCATCACTGAATGTGTTGAAAGGATTGTGCCGGAATTTTGCACAAACTCCAATTATTTCAGCATGCGAAATTAATTTCTATTTATGCAGCAATATTTCATAAAATTTTTTCGAACTAAAATGATCTAAAATTTTTAATAATTTCACAATTTTTCCGTTTTATAAAAATTATATATTCTAATAATTAATGCAAAATTATAATTTGTTTTCAGATTGTATCGAAGCTCAATTTTAAAATTAATTATTAAAAGGGACACATAATATTACAAAATTATGTTTATTTACCATTATAAATTGTGCGCTCGTACGCCGTGCGTAATTTACAAATATTACGTTTATGTCCAACGGTTAAAATATGGATAAAGTGCAGACGTGTAATTGGATAGCGTTGATGTTGTACATATAAGGCGAAAGAAATTGCCTTTAGAATTTTAAATTGGCGTAAATATTTCCATTGTATGCGAATCGTCGCGATTTGCGTCGATTACGCTCAATTTTAGATCGCAATACATCTTCCGATGAAGCATATTGCAATTTTAATTGTGCAAACATCCGAAATCGCTTTTGATCCTTAAATAGCGGATGACTCGGACAGTTTACCTTTCGACGCTTAATTATCTTACTTATTTCCATCGGATCTGAGTTTTATCTAGATTTTATTGTCAACACGTGGATGCTGGACGACATTTTGAATCGGCTTTGATTTAAAATCGCATACGAATCGCCGAGATGATTTCGCATCCTCTTGGTTGTTTCCTGCGGGGGGATAAATACCACAAGATCCACTTGGGTGGTCTCTCGTATGTTGCTATATATGTATCGTATAAAATATATATCGATGTACACACACGAGTGTGTAAAACACACGTTCGTGTGTAGATTGAATTAATAAAAAAAATAAGCGCGCACGAAAATTAAAACGTGAGCAGTAGCGCTTTCGGTTCGATAATTCTCGTATTTGATCGTTTAGCTTTTTTCACTATTGAGTAATAATAGTCGATGGTAATGAAACGCAATAATGTGAAATTATGCGTTTTTTTTTTCAACGCCCATCGTTTATAAATACGCTAGTATCGTGACCAAGTAAATTATTGGTCGTATTTATTCAAATTATATGATAAAGCGCGCGCTTTGCTATTTCATTCGAATCTAATTCATATATCTTTTTTTTGTATTTATCAGTTTACAATATATGACAATGATCGAGTAATTTTCAGTAAATCGATTATTTCTAATACATTCTTCATTAATGAATAAAACCCGTTTTATAAAATATCAGGATTCATGTAGGAAAAATGGCGGTTTGAATATCGAAAAGTGTATGCAATTATTTTATATAATGTGCCTGTTTATCTCTAAACATAATTTATGATAAAAAAATAGAAAAACGAAGCGAACTAAAGCGTTTCAAAATGGATGAGTACCGCAACAATAGCAATTTTCTAACGATTACCCTTGCCGGCAAATCGGCGCATTATCGCTAACGTTTTTTGAAATTAATACGTCCGGATAGAACTATATACGTCGGGAATATATGTATTTTTTTCATTCTGTTTAGTGGTGGCAAATGGACGTTCATTTCCTCTTCGCACGTAAGGCAATTCTGTCAATTCATGCCAATTATCCGCAATTGCTCTTAAAATAAAAATAAAAAATAAAAATCGCCAACCGTGTGTCCTCACCTCATAGCTAACATAATGACTGCAATTATAAAATAACGATTGCCTTCGAGGCTTTTTGCCCACCATTCAAGATGATACTCATTTGATCAAAGTGCAGTGTCAATTGAATCAGCGGGAAACTCAATTAACACATTTTTTATGACTACGCCGATTAAATCCTAATTGAAACATATCACAGCACTTAACCTCCCTCAAATCAGTTAAATGCAATTCCAAGAAATAATAGAGCGATTTTATATAATATAAAATTAGCACAAAGCTCATCAGATTTCGGAGTCACAGAAATTTGCCGAAATTCGCAAGCCACGTGCTGAGGATTTGCGGCCATTTCGTGTAACTGACTCGCCCTTAACACGTTATATGCCAGACGTGTAACGACACACTTGTTAATATTAAGTTGCGGTTTTATCCGGCTTCTCATCGGACCCCACCTTTCCCTCGCATTACGTGCATCAGATTTCGCATTTTGTGGCCTCGGCTATACGATATTAATATGATACGTATATTTTGTGTGCGGAAGCGATCGACGTGAGCCGTCTACGGTGCGTGACTTCGTAATGAGAAAACGTAAAGCCCTTTATAAAAAAAAATAAGAAATGAGATCGTTATAATGAACTACCGAAATCTGCGGTTTGCCAACCGCAAAGATCATAAGAATCGGATGCAATTTCGATCAGATAATGGTTAGTGCTGCACTTGAAAACATATTTTTTGATTGACGCAATACCGTGCGAATTTTTTTTTATAATAAAAAAAAATGACTTGAGTCAATTATAAAAGAAACAAATCAACGTATTATACTGTCAAAATTGATTTGAATTATTTTTGAAAGGTTGGATTTGCGAATCATTATTCGTTACGGGGTACGTAGTTTCTTCTGCGCCCGAAGGTTCTAACGAATTTACGTAACGCACAAATGAATCTATGCATAAATCAAAATGCCTCCGAAAGCTCTTAATTTATCGTTTCGCTATTAAATACTTAAATAATCCGCCGATATATCAAGTTTATCGGATTTATAATCAAAGATCGGCGTCTCGGAATAGCTTCTACATTATTTTTCCTAGTGTGGAGAAAATTAAGACTTTATCGATCTCACGGACCGGTCTTTTTCGGGGCTTCGATTGTGACTACAGTTACAGTACAATAACCGGAAAATCATTTGATAATTCGAACATAAACTAGGTACGCATATGTAGATTTTTTCTTATACAAAATAATATAAATCGACGATTTTGTTCGACTTTATCGCTCCAGATTCGCCGGCGGATATTTGCCTTGTAATTATCTGCGAAACCACGCCCTTCATACGACGACTTAATTGATTCTGAATTCATTTTTGGAGCGTTTGAAATAGTCGATTCATTCAATGGCGCGTGAACTAAAGTTTTGCGTAATCTGAATTTATTTGGTGACGGTGGTGCGAATCGATAGCCATTTTCATACCGCCGAGAGAGAGCCGAGATTTCCGCGATTAATTTTAACGTTTGTATGTTTTTTGTGGAGTGGATTTATGGTGTTACACAAAGACGTAAAGAACAATATAAATATCGTGTTACGAATATGAAAAAAAGGTCTAAAATATACAGAGATGTCACAGAAGTTCGTAACGTAGGTGGTAAATGATAATGGAAAAACGAGATAAAAATTGAAGATAGCCCTTTCATGTGTCATCAGATAGAATGGATAACTTCGAATGTTTGCTCTTTTATTTATCTTTTTATGACAATATAATATTAAATTTAGAATTCATCCTACACGTTTCCGTTAAAATATTGCGATCGTAACTCGATATTTAGTACTTTTTGCACTTTTTCATAGTAAAGAACGATTATTTTGATTACAAATGACTCGCATTATATGAAAACGTAAATATAACAATTATGGTCGCATTTAGATAAATCTAAACGTAATGTCTCACGAGATAAATGATGTCGATACCATTGTTCGAGAATGTATTCGGGTCAGTATATTACGTGTACGAATCCGAACGAGTGACAGATTCGAATAGAATTTCTAGGTTAAGCATCAAATGAAAATTTTGAACACAAAAAATTAACACATGGCTAGAGAAAACGCCTCCATCCTTAATTAACGGAGTTTGCACCGTCGCTAGAAGCAATAACTTCTCGACTGCATAAGTTATTCTCTTTGAAATAATACAATGTTATAATTAAGCCAGGGTGTCATATTTCGGGATTTATAAAGGAGATGTGAGCTACCGGCTCGAGGAAACTGGGGTTGCGTTCGTGCGATGCTCCACAAATTAAACAATTTTAATTAATCTTAATTAAAACTTTATGGGTTAACGCATTCGAGGAATTTCCGATTCTTTCCGGAGATATTTTCTAATTTCGACGCACTTCTTATTATACGGATTGTGTTCGGTATCTTATGGGTAGTTGCGATATTGCACGTTATGTGGGGTATTTATGGGACATCCCCATGCGAAAATTTGTCACACATGCGACCGCGCTGCGTACACCACCATCTGACAATATAATTCTCCTCCTTCTTCCAAGTTTACATAAACTCAGCTCAAAGTGGCTTCTTGTGTTATCTAGAATTCGGTAGATACTTTCTAATGAGGGTCGTATATCATCAATAAATTATATCGTTACCAACTTAACTAATCTTGGTTTCGTCGCAATATATTGCGCAACACATTACGCGGGCACTTTGTAAATGCAAATTCGCATTTGCCGCGGAAAGGCACAATTGAATTTATACTAACGTATAATTTGGATGAGAATTTACTATTTTTTTTTTATGAAACGTGTGTGAATCGCGAAACATGCTTTTTTTTCATCAACAGCGCATTTGTTGCTCAGACTGTACATACGTGTATAATATAATGAAATTTTTTTGGAAGCATACTTCGTGGTCCTGCTAGCAATTATGCATATATTCATCTCAACGTGTATGAATACGTTAAACCGTAATTTACATACTTGCATGAACGTGTAAAACAACGTAAAAATAAAGGATAATTGTGGCAATTATTTTATTTTGTTTTTCGTAAAATAATTTTATCGTTTTCTTCGTATAATTTCGTATGGACGCCATTTTGTATTTTCATTCAAAATATATTTTTTTCGTCATACAAAATATAAGGACTTTTTTCAAAATTATATTTATTTGATATATCGGGCTAGTTTCTTCTTATGGTATCTATTTCGAATTTATTTTTAAAAGCTCTCACGTATACTTTGTTATTCTGAAAGCAGCTGTTTCTATTAGTTCGGAACGAAACACTTGTATGTTTTCGTTATTTACAATCGTTGAATTTCATTCAAATACACATGCGACATAATTTTAAAGTTTTCTTATATACATCACATAAATATTTTCAGCGATTAGACCTCTACTATAATATGTTTACGTCCTGAAGATATGATGGATGAAAATGACACATGTGGGCATCCTTTAACGTGGCCATTACAGTCAACCGTTGATTAGTGTTCATGTTTTCAACTGACTTACGATGTCCTCGCATTTATCGTATCTGTATCGATTTCGTATATAATACGTCCATGTATACGAGTGGAAATTTTCCGATGGCTACTTTTTGCCCGAGTTGATTTATCCTTTCGGAAGTTTTGTCGTCTTCGGGGCCGATCCTTCGGAATCCTCGACGGCAAAAGGAAGTCGTCCAAACAATGGAGTACCGTTTCACGGTTATATAGTCTCGACAAAATGAGAAAACGGTATTGCCGATCACGAATTTCGAAATTCATGTCTCCCGTAGGGACGGCGCATTGACTCGACCCCGAACAATGATTTATTTCGAAGGAGTTATCTCACTTAGCTCTCTGCTTACTATCATTTAACTTTACGACCGTCCCATAAATTTACTTCGATAACACAATGGAGATTGTGTCACACCCCGTACAAAACGGGATGTATTGCCTAACTGTAAAAAAATGTAGTACAAATGCAAGGATTCTGGACGTATTGTGCAATCGGTCATTTCAGGTTTGAAAAGATTCGAAATGCCCTTTTTTTCTTGTGAACGGTAGTCATGTGAAACTGTACAATGATTTCTTTTACTTTGTATTTTTATTTATTTAATCCTTTTTAGTTTTTTATATATTTTCATTGCTTATATTGCAGAATTATAACACAATTTGGGTTGAACATAAATCATATTTCGCCATCGCAATAAATAAGATATATTTCAGCAATTTTTTTTCCACTGGTAAACATGGACGCCCATTTACGTGCGTGAAAATATCTCTGGGCTGGCATTAAAATGAGCATTTTCGGATCTAACGCAAACTTATTTATAAGATTTCATTGCTTAATGTGAATTTGATGCTTTTTTTATTGCTGAAATTGGCAGATATCGCCGAAACTGACAAATGCGGGATACCCTATCGATTTATATAAATTACATTTTGACCAATGTTACGCGTCCCATATAAAAAAAGTATACACGCGAAAGTTCGTATACGCGTGTTCGAGCGGCCATTTTCCGCGAAAATAACTCCCTTCCGGATATCTAAGCGTGATATATGGCGAATGTGATATATAAAAATCGACCTGAATAAAAAATTCGAGGACAAAGATCCGCGCATAAAAGCGGCCATCGCGGAGCGTAATATTCGCAATAATTCGAGTTTTGTATAAACAAACTCGCGAGGAGATTATTTTATTTTCGCATAATCCTTGAATAAAGCGAGGGATGGTCTTGCCGCTCATTTGAAATAAAACAAAAGCTCCGTATATCAAATTAAATAAAACAAATTAGACTTATTTTCACAGCCGAGCAAAAAGCCTACAGAAAACAAAACACGAAAAAAAAATTCACCCCCACAGCAGCAAAGAACTCACCCTCATTTTTAATTCAAAAATATCCTCAGCGGTGAAATAAAAAAATACGTCGGTATAATAATTATAAATTGCGCGCGAGATGTGAAATGTGGTACTCACACTCAACTACGAAAAAAAAATCCACCCAAATTTATAACTAGAGAAGAAAACCGGGAATATCGCATCTGGGGGATCATTATTGAAATTGGTCTCGGAAAAAAATTAACATCGCGAAATTTCATTTGCTTTTGTTCCACTGGCAAACCTAATGAAGATGAAAAATAAAATATGCGGACTGGCCGCAATTTATCGCTCCTGTCTATATAGAGATAACCGACCAACCACGGTGCTTTCATATATTTATGATTGCGTATCGATAATATTTTATCATCATCACACGCACATATATATGCCGCCCCCTCTCGCAAATGAAGTTACAACTTTCGATCCGATTCCGTTTGGATGTGGCGTTTATTCCATGTATTATTCAGTTTGTGTCTGGCGTCCTTTCCGCGGGAATTTTTTCGGATTTTATGTTTCGGAACTCGAGGAGAAATGCTAAGTGAATGTAAAGTGCTTTCGTTGGGTCATTGTTGTGTGTTCGGGAGCGTTTGCTGCTCCGTACGTTATTTTTGCCTTTTTATTCCGTACTCAGACCACTAAAAGATATTTAATGGAGGGTTCTGATATTGGATTAAGCCATTCGGATTAGCTCTAGGTGCCTAATTAACCCACGATTTAGTTGCCTAACCATAATTTGGGGTTCAACCGTCGAGCTTGGACGTGTAATTTATTCAGTGCATTAGGCAAGAATAAACAGATTAAGCCGTGCCAGATTTTTAAGGAAGAAATATTTCTTGTGCTCATGTTAATTTTTTTATTGCCGCTTTAATTATTTTCGTGAAATATTACATATTCGCATATCTAACCGGGCGAATTTGCATATCAGCGATAAAAGTCGATTTTGTATGCAACGTCTCAATTTTTATTTATATGTTAACTATTCCTCACGTATAATTTAGCGTCGTGAAAATCCGGAATAATATACGACGCGGATTTAATTAGATCACGTGCTTTTTGTAAACTGTTCCACAAACCAGTATTTCTGGGTTTTTCGAACATCCATCTCCGACCGTTTGTTTTTTATGCGAAAATTCTATATAAATAAAACATCATCGGCCACAATAACCTTCGAACACTTTACAACACCCATTCCAACATTTTCAAACAATCGGAACGAGCCCGTCGAGCTAAATCATCCGCAATCACAGCTCCTACAGCGGCCACGTACAAACGCATACGTCGAGGCTTTAGATAGGCCCGAAAGTGGGGAGCTAATAGGCAATTCGACATCAAAGAGTAAACTATGTGTGTAACATTTGTCGCCATTCGGGGACCCGTAGAGCGGCGCTTGGGGCGTTTGCAGAGCCCCCGTAACGAGGCTCTGGAGGACCCTACGATCCGTTCCACAATTTCCACCAGCTTCCATTCAGAGGTGTCCAACGTGGGTTTCCTCAGATTTTCTATCCTTTTTTGAATCTGATGAATCATTCGCCATGAATATACATATCAAATTTCATAGAATTACTTTGTCAAATGTTTAATTTACATTTTTACAAAAAAAAAAATTGAATTAGGACCACTCTGAATCTCGATCTAAAAAATAACAACAAAAATTCATATTAAAAATCAAATAGAATCATTTTATAATAATAATATACACTAAAAATCGAATTAATACAAATCAAATTTACAAAATTAAATTTTTGAATATTCAATCAATATTTGTGCAAAAAAAAACTTAGAACGGAGCGACGTTTAAACTTAATATCAATAATCATTTTAATTAAAAGTTTTTTTAAATATAATTTTCATTAATAAGATGAAATATGTCTTGAAGATCGAAATTTGAACCCACTCTTGATTTCGTGGTTCCGAGTGCGAAGTTGAGAATCCATGAAACCGCCCATGAGGGTGGTCATCCCACACCCACAATCCTGAGCATATTCCAACCCAGTGGGCTCTTCTGCTCCACAGTGTGGGATTGGAGGTACTTTCGGTTCGTTTCGCGAGGCTCACGACCGCGAAAACAGACCGGGAAAAAAGGGATCGAATAGAAGATGGTTGTAAATAAAGACTTCAGACATCAGGTTCGCTCTCCAATGCTGCTCCACCTCCTCGTCGTCCTCGGGCTCCGTTTGGTAGTTTATTGCGTGCTTGTGCAAGCCTCATATAAATTCAAACGGGATATAAAGTTGTCCGGGGAGGAGGACCGCTCACCTCGTGAGACAGTTAAATGAACTTTTCGACCGCTTTGTGTTCCGGTGATGATTTGAACGAATTCAATAATATTAGACGCATCGAATTTTAATTTTCGCGAATTTCCCAAGGGTGACACGCTCCCCTGAAAAACTTGCGTCGTTTTCGCGTTCACGTCAAAGTCGAGTAATGTGTTTGTGCACGTACCGACTTTTATCTTGGGGGCATATTCGATATGTTAAAACAGATACATGCGATAATGTATAATATGAACGTACGTGTGGCGGTTAACCGAATACGCACAATACACGTAGAACAAACGGCGGTTTATAAATGAGTTAATTAAGCTATTATGGCCAGGTCTACGTGGCACGTATACCTTCATGTAGTCCTCGCTTTAAGGCTTAACCCCTTGTTGCATTTTTGAAAATATCATATTTTGTATGAAATACTAATTTATAACGATGGTTCCTCCGTTGGGGTTGCAAATGGCACGGGGGGTGGTCCACGTCTATTGAATGGGGATACGTGCAC
>JAOXNN020000017.1:1037997-1054268 GCA_028571205.2 Hydropsyche betteni
GGGTAGTATTGCCAACCAACCCCCGCGACAGGGCTAACCCTGTCAGGCGTACCAATAAGCAGGGGATCATGTCACAAATTTAAATTTGGATGAATTCATATACATTAGATGAGAGAGAAACAAATGGATTTTAAATTAAACAATGTATAATTTATAACAAAATAATTGATCACATACATCCTTATATTCGACGGATAATTGAATAAAATGAAAAATGTAAAAATAATGTTTTTTTTATATAATAATAAAATATATTATTTGTAGTATATTATGTGAGTGTCTGTATAATTTTATATCGCCCGTCGAGCAGGCTGGCTCAGTAAAAAATGCGGCCTGCGAAAATGCATAAAGCATGCAATCGCGTATACGTTGCACAAAAGTGCATATATACACTCCGCATATATTGTATATGTAATATATCGATACATATATTGTTGTACGATGAATGCGCGGTGCATTCAGAGTGGACCAATAGAGACGATTCGATCGCAAAAAACAAATGCATTGATATTAAAAACCAGCTCATCTTTTAATCTTTTCAAATTGACGGTGGTTGGGTGTTAACGTGTCCGTGTTTTTTTATTATCATTTTTTGTTTTTATTATTTATGTGAACGAAAGATCTTAATATTCGATCTCTCAATAGCCGCGTATAATTTTCAACGCAACATTTAACTTTTTAATCCGTTCCGTTTTAATTAATCAAAGGGTATATTTTGTTTTCATCAATGAAAGCATTATTTAAAATGCCCAATCGATTAATTAATATGTAAATAGTTTAGTTATAAATTTGAGAATGTCAATGATCAAAATCAATCGGTTACCGTTCAATCACTGACCTACTCAATCCTAGATCTCGTTTTTTTTTCGATTCAGTAGCCCCAAATTCTTCATCCTCAATCAAACCAATCTAGATAAATATAAAACAACCAATTCTTTACATTTCGCAATCTCAATTAACCTCGATATTGCCATATTTTTTTTCGGAATCGAATGTCGTGTTTCGCAACGATTCATCTTCGCGGCGCGGGTTATAAAGGCGCGCCTCTCGCAATAATTAAAACATATATAAATTAAAATATATTGCCGAGCAACTTAATAAACAATCGTCCTACCCCTCGGAAGATTCTCGTTTTTAACAACGGATCCGCGAATAAGTTATACATCACATTTCCCGTTTGCATTGTACGAAATTGGTAGTGTATACGCGCGCGCATGATTAACGATCGCCTTCGGATTTATCACGTTTTACCGAAAAAAAGTAATTACTGGTCGTTCACCGTATAACACATGCATATGTACAAAACATATTTTCATATGTGCTAACTGGTCGTGAATAACGTCGAAATCCTACCCTTTTGTGGTGAGCGGATTGCGTACCTTTTGAATATAAAACAATACGTTTAATTAATTTTCGCTCGGTTATAATATTTTGTAATATTAAAATGTGTGTTTATTCAATATGGCGGCGTTATGGAGAGGTCTCAAATGATTTCAGGATATAAAAATGTTTCCGTCTCAGTATAAAGATTTCATCTTAATGTTACTCTTCCGTCTTGAAAACGCTTTCGTACACAAGTCTATCTAGTAATTTATGTTCGAATACGTTGCGTTAAATTGCGTTTTTTTTTTTCATTCGTTCTATCTACGCGACTGAAAATCGTGTTTTCAGAGTTGATTTGTTATTTTTCAGCGTCGTTATTGATGCGAGTCGTGCTCTCATTAGCGTCATAGTAATGCGTGAATATCGCACCCTAAAAAATATTATATTACAAACGTAAACGATGAAGGTTTTATGCGTTTTTATAAAATATGTTCCGAGATAAATCAAAAAGCAGAACGATCATTATTAGATATCGACCATGAAAACCATATAGCGTCGAAATTTACTATTTTCGATTCGATAATGTTAGCGTAATAAATTTTCGTGAATTATTGCCGTGGTGAATGCGAATTTTAATAAGAGCTAAATTGCTTATTTTCGTTGAGAAAATTGTATTAAGATAATTCGTTTACTAAAAACAAATTAACATATTTATATTCGTGTCACGAATACGAATATATCATTCGTCTGATTCAACTAATTTTATATTCATTTCGGATATATTAATTATGTTGAGAATTTTTATTTGTTCCAAACGTCTATGCGTATTTTAAATCTATTATAATTGAATTTTAACAAAATTATAAGATATTTATTATTGTTTTCAAAATATTTTTAAAAATTTGTTTTAAAACTGTAATATATTTTCAAAGAAATGTTAAGTAGGTGTATAATTTATAAAATTTACAAAAAATTGTAACAGATTTAATTTATTAATTTTTAGTTCTAAAAAAAACGTGTTTTGAATATGAAATAAAAAAATATTTTTAGACTCGATCACTAGCTTATTTTATATTTTATTTCGCCATTTTCTATGTGATAAATTGATATGAATTCGATTGAAAAGGTACAAATACTTTTCACGACAATATTTGAAATGTTCGAATGCAATTTTTTTTCAAAACCAACAATATTTTTAATTAGAAATTTATAAATATAATACGACAACCTTTCTTTTATTATTTCATTTAGATTTCTTACAAAAAAAAAATCGAAATAAACTTCAAAAACATCTTCACTCAAAAACGCACCGTTGACCCCGTTCGAACGCGCACGCCCGCCGAAAACCCTCCGATTTTCAAAATTCAAAAACTAACCACCAAATTTTTTCAAATTCCAGGTGCAAACGGCCTCAGGCGGCGAGGTAGACAAACATACACACGCTACCAGACCTTGGAGCTCGAGAAAGAGTTCCACACCAACCACTACTTGACGCGCCGGCGCAGGATAGAGATGGCGCACGCGCTATGCCTCACCGAACGCCAAATCAAAATATGGTTCCAAAACAGACGGATGAAGCTCAAGAAGGAGATCCAAGCCATCAAGGAGCTAAACGAGCAGGAGAAACAGGCGCAGGCCCAAAAGGCTGCGGCGGCAGCGGCCGCAGCAGCGCAGGCTGTCCAGGATCACTAGGATACAATGAGCATAAATTATAATTTTAATACGCGATAAATTTGATAATTGTATGAATATATATATATTTAAAAGTAATCAACCAACCGGCGTAAATGAAGCCCCCCCAAAAGGGCTGCGGGACGCTCGAAAGTGTGTGTATAAAAATATGTTAATGTATAAAATGATTGAAGATGGCGGGGGCGTTCAACTCATCGAGTGTGTGCTTCGTGTTCAACAAGAGACGATATTTTGGACGCATCTCGTGAACAATACGACGACGTTACGGTCGATGATAAATATATATATATAATTTAATGGTTAAATAATAGTTAATGAGTAATTAAAAACAGGCGGCATCTTTGGACGCTTCTCGTGCATTTTGAGTTTATTTTTTCCTTGTTGTTTTTATTTTAATTTTTTTATATTATTATAATTGTTAGTTGGAATAAAATCGTATTCATTTTGTTTTGCACATACATTTTTTTATGTTATTGAATGTTTCATTTTATCGATTTAAATTCGAATAAATTAATTTGTACGTAAACGAGAGTGAGCATTTTATTTTTTGTTGTATTATTTAAATTAAAATTTATTTAATTTAGCTTTAATTTATAAATAGTTAAAAAAAAGTTAAACTTAATTTTATTTAATTGAAAAAATAATGAAACAAGTGCAATGTGGATCGCATAAGGGCGACCAAATCCGTAAATAAATTATTAAATAAAATTAAAAAATATATAACACATCAATCTCCCTCCTTCAAACGATGATATATAAAAAAACACTGTATAATTTCAAGAAAATCTTTCTCGTTTTGTACAAAAGTAAAAAATAACACTTTTACCAAAGAGACATGGTCTCGTAACCTTAAAAATATCGCTTCTTAAGTTATTTGGAATATATTGGTGTAAAGTATTTTTAAATTAAATTAAAAAAAAAAGTTGTCAGTTTAAAAATAATGTAAGCTTGCGTAGAGGCCGAGAAGATTCCACGCCGCGTTCATACACCTCGAAGAGAAAATGTTACATCGCATAAAATGTGTGTTCCATGTGTTTGTTATAATACGACAAGACGCCGCATTCGAAAATAACCAAAGGATATGCCGTTTAACCGTGAAAAGGCGGCAAATTCAAAAAAGCGCCGACAAAATGGCGAACGACGTCGATTGCGCGGAACATCACAGCGGTCACATTTTAACTTAAGGTAAGAAATTTTTTTTATTATTATTTTTACACATCAAAAAAGTTTTATATCGCGAATAAAAATCACATCCATACGCGCTATCTGGCCAATCACGCCATAATTTTGCATCGTTACGAAATTTTAATAATATGATATAATATGCGCTTTTATGCGAATCCGCGCCGTTTTTTTTTCTTCTCACATTATTCTATGTTAATATTGTCTCGATTGTGTTGTATATATGGAAACCGCCATTAGCATACGTGCTTGGTCTTAATACGAGATCGCAACTTAACGTATCCGTCCCTGACGTTCTAAAACTCAACTTTGATACATTCAAAATAATTTATCGACTTCCCATACAAACTTGGAGATCTTCGTCTCTCATATATAATATACGAACGCATAATCAGTAATTGCCTGGTCGTAAAAGGTCAGTCTTTCGAATTTCGAAACGTCGACGGAAAGCCACCCTATTAAGGCCGCAATTATTTATTATTATAATATTTTTTTAATTTTGCATTTAATCGGGGGCAATTCGAGCTAATGGCGCTGCTTTCTAAATCGGTTCTCGTTTTCGCGACAATTTTCGCAACATATTAAATGTCGTACGTTATTATGGGCGCTCTCTTATGTGAGTATGATGGCTAGATGCATGGGAAGTGTTTTCGATATTATAATGTGATTAAAATGCTGCTTTTCCCGTCGTTTTATTCGAAAGTTTTCTAATGTGATCGTTTTAAAATGAAGAATGTGTCTCGTTTTATTTTTTTCCGGTACAAATTTAAATTTTTTGATATTTTAAATTATCTTCGCTTTCGTTTTATTTTTGTTAATTCGATGATTTTTTTAACGATTGCATACATAATAAACGCATACAGGATAATGGTTGTGAATTTCGTCTGCGGCCATATTGGATCCTGATGCAAATTTTGAGATCAATTTACGTTGAATCAACCAGTCTTCGGCTTCCTGTATTGCTTCGAACCGGTCTTCGACTTCTTTTTTATTTAATTTTCTTGGTTTAATATCAATTATTCTATAAATCACATGAGGAATATCAAATTTTCAATAAGCTCACATTATCATATTATTAATGAAATTTGATTTATAAACTTGGACTTCATTTTTTATATTATATACATATAACAATATAAAGTCATCCAATAACAAAAAAGTGCATTATTTATGAAATGTATAGAGGGAGTTCCCATTTCCCAAGAGAAATCTTTGCACTTTTATCAAGTTAGTCAACCTCAAAATGGCTTCCACCTCCTATATCTTACGCTAGTACACGCTCGCATAAACTTTATATTGATCCTGTCACAGATTAAGATGAATATGTCTATTTGCAATTGGGGTGCTTCTTTGGAACTATGCGACAGTTGGGGGTTGGAAAACAGGGGCGCGACGAAACTAAAATAAAATAAAATAAAACGAATCCACGTGCACTGTGTGTGTAGGGGCGACTAGTCCAGAGCCAGAAAAGCCAATAGAGAATGAGGTTTTATTGGTCACTTTTACGATCGATCCCTTTATGGTTGTAAAATTGAGCTCGGAATCGTCTCGACTTTGATATAGAGACGATAGCTTCAAACAAAAACACGATTTGGCAATAATAAACTCTGCTTTTTATATATGTATAAAATATCGAAGGACGGCCGTTCGAATACGCTGATTTATTGTTTGGAAATTCGTCGGATTTTTGTCATAGGAATTTAATGAAAATTTTCATATTTTCTTTCGGGAGTTTTTTCCGTGGTTTCGTGTAAGTTTTTTTTCTTTTTTAGGCGTGTGGGGTCTCTCCAAAGACGGAGGTAAGCAGCTAACGCAAAAAAAACTTTATCGCGGGTCATATATCATACTTTCCATTATAAGTTATTTTGAAGTTGCGAAATTTATATTCAAACTTATTTGAATATTTATTCAGCGGGAAGAATTGTAAGATTTATCTCGGAAACTTTCCGCCCGAAAATCTCAAAATGCAGTAATAATGTTAATTTCGCGAAATATATACTCGGTGATATTTCACGCGGTTATGCATAAAAGAAAAGTGCCTAAGTGAAAAAATTCGAAAAAATCGACCCAGCGCCTTCCTACAAGATGGTGCCGCGAAAAACGCGCGAATAATAGACGATTTTCGAACTTTCATAATAATTTATTTCATTAGAAATGTTGCAAGTAGGTTTTTCACACTTTAAAAAAAGAGTGTACATAGAGGTTTCGCGATCGTTCGCAAAACCAGATTAGGAAGTTTTTAATTGGTTTCTATCCCTTAACATCGCAAATGGCGCACCTGAATAAATTTGTCGATAATAACACCCTCTCTTATTTTAAAACCTGCTGTTCCACTCGGCCATTAAGCACACTTTAATGGCGGCTTAATCTTAACCGAGCTCGCTTATAAGACACGCTTTTCACAACAACGCAATTTCGTATTAAAATTTTTTCTTTATAGCCATACCAAGTCACTCCCCAGGATACTCCTTTTCTATACAAATCGAGGATCAAAAAACCAATCGTTATTCAAAGAGCGTTTTTGTCGAGGGCGCGATTTATACACCGAATTATTTCCTTGTCATTTTATTTAGGTGTAACGCACTTTGGGGTACAAAATCGTCCCTCTTTTGATAGTCTAATTTACTTCTGTAATTACCGCGTCCGTTCCAAGATAGACGAGGAGCACCTCGCACTTATAGAGCGACCCTCACCCTAGTCCTGAAACTTTTTTGGCAAATTTTCTGCAGCTCTGAACTCGAAAGCGACGGATCTAGCTCTAATGAAATTATGGTTTTTTAAAAGCGAGGGGAATCGTTATATAACGCTTTTTCGCAATTTTGATGGAATTAGTAGGTATATCAGCTCTATTATGATATTAGTTGTCATTGAAAGTGCTAGACGTCGGATGAAAATGGGATGTTCCAAGATGGTGCTAGATAAAGAATAATGAAGACGTATATAATGGAATCCCTTTTGTCTATCGGTGGGCGTGTTAGTATTATACTAGAAGCTTTACGAATGTGTTTTATTACGGTGTAAACGAGAACAATTAAGTGTTCCAATCACACATTACATTGATTTATTATTAAATCGCAATATTTAAAAAAACAATAATTTATTTATATGATTGCTTCAATGATATCAATTACATGTAATATATAATTAAATTCTTTATCATTTTAAATTAATATTTTATGATTTTATTAAATTGTACAATGTTTCATATCGTTCGCGTATAATAAACATTAAAAATTTACGATGTGCGAGTCCCATCTAGCGGCGAGTAGCGCAATCAGTTCGGAATTAATAGTTGTTATATTTGCCACACCCATAAATCGTCGAGGGTGGGGCAATGAACCGGTAAGCTTGTCTCACTTCAAGACGAACAAACACAATCCTATATATAAATTAAACAGAATCTTACAAGAACGATTATCGTATTATAAATTTCAAAATAATCCGAAACAATCAATTAAACTTAAAACATAAATTTCAACCGAATTTTAACGCCATAAAAAATCATATTCAATTAAACAACAAAATCGAACGCATAAATTCTCTATACGATTATTTTATATAGTGCTAAGCCTGTTTTATTGTCTCGTCATAAAAATAAAAATCCCCAACCGTGCTCCATAAACGGAACGACGCCATAAATAGAACGAGCTTCAAGAGCGAGAAGGGAAAGAGGAAACGGTTTGCGTCCCGGCTAAGCGACTTCCCTCACCTTTGTACAGCGCTAGTTCGCCCGTCGGCCGACAGATGCCGCGCGGTGCTTAACGGCCGTTACGTTTTTTTTTTCGCGTAACGGCGTAACGACGCCGGGGCAGGGTCGGCTCGATGTTTATGGCGCCGTTTACAGTTCGTATATCGCCCGGCGTTCTGCGAGCTCGCCGAGGGAACCGTTTTCACCTGTTGTTCGTGCCGTTGCGAATTCAATTTTCGTTATGTGGGACCGGGATTTTTGCGCCGATTTTTTTATTTTATTTTATTCCGGCCTTTTCGTGCGAGGGAAAGTTTCGGTCGTTCGCTTTTTATGGAATCGATTTGTTTTGTGAGCTTCGATTCGATGATGCAAAATAGTTGTGATGATTTATATATTTTGATGTTTACGAACATAATGATCGGTTTATTTTCACTTGAAAATCTAATGTCGCTTACGAAAAATTAATGCTATAAATTATCGAAAGATTTTCGTAACGAAAATAATTCGATAGGGACCCTCAATATTTGATAGGGAGGCCTTGTTCTTCAATGGACACAAAACGGGTCGACAATGATGATGATGATGATGATCCTAACATTAAATATGATATTAATGATTGCATAAATTTATATTGGCTACCGAAGTTTTGGGATCAGTAAATGGATGTGATTACATATCATTAATTTGAAACCATTTGACAAAGAATAATTTTCAATATTCATAATTTTAAAAAGATTATTTAAAAGGGTTAATTTCGTAATTGACATTTTATATAAAATCTGTATGATAATGGTAGCATTAAAATATTTTCATTACCCTTTTGATTTATTTACACAATTTCACAAACACAAATCAAATAATACAAACTGAAATTCCTCGAAACCACACATTTATTAATTACGCAACACATATAAATCCTAACAATTAAAAATATTTCAAAAGTATACCGCAAAATAATTACATCAGATACGAACCACTGTATCGTGTAACAATTTGCCCAATAGCCTTTTATTTTTCGTAATGCGTGTAACAATTCGCCCAAAAACATTCATACTTTCAGTTTTTAGTACATAATTGCACTTTTTTCGTATGATTTTGAAATACGAATCACGTCAGCTCTAAAATCCACCCTATGCGGTACATGAAAATTCACACGTTTGCGATCACGTGCAAAAGCGTCGTTTCGCTCAACTCGCCCTGTAACGTACCAAATTTAATATAATGGCCGTGTGTATTTTCGTAAATTATAACCGAGCTTTATTTTTTACAAAACGCAATTCAAAGACGGAAGAATGTGCTCTTTTATTGCAGTAATTTACGATGTTTCATGGTGAAGCGTGTGATTTGTTGTTTAACATAATGCTCATTTTTTTTTATAATTTTCGAAATTGGTCGAATAATTTTTATATTTTCTTATATATAATTTCGAATAAAATAATATTGCGTTTTTTACGATTGTAATCAAAACAAATTTGAAACTATTTAGTAAGATGTCTCTATCAAAAATTATATTACGAATATAAATTTACGATTTACTTTTATATTATTTTAATAATATTATATGAATAATTTATACTCAATTTTTTTTTCCATTATATTTGAGATGAAAAAACGTAACCATTGTATTACGTCGTACAAAGAAATGTTTCAATAGAGCACTTTTTGACGTCCTAGCTTTTGTTCGAAGATATGAAAAGACACAACAAAAAAAGGATAAGATGAAACTCAAAATACTGAAAGCTTCATATTTTTCTATTGAAACTAATGTTTGTAACCTTGCAAAACAGAGTCAATAGAGTCTTTTTAACATTGTACAATACTATAATTGTTTAATACAACGACATTTACTTCTAAGAATATAACGGATTTTTTTCTAATACATTTTCAAGAACAACTTCAGTTTACCCGAGTTTGTTTTACCGAAAGGACGTTTAGTTTAGTGTTTATTTTTTATTTAAAAAAATGAAAATGTAGTGAATATATTTTTGTGTATTGTGCCTCCGAATTCTTCGAATCACACCAAATTTGAGCTGATAAAGGTAGATTGAATGATAAATTTTCACACATAAAAATAAAGTTAATTTCATAACTAAACTTTTCCGAAATTTATTGAAATTTGGTGCATCGGTGCATTTTTTTATAATAATGTTGATATGCAGTTTGATATAAAACTAACTCTTGTCACATCATTTCAATACAAGCAAAAAAATCGATATGAATCATACTACTTGCTGCTTTACTTCAGTGATTGATTAAATGCTTTCAAAAAGACTCAGCCCTTAATAATGTGTACATATAATAAACAAATCATTGTCACTACTAGTAACAAACCGTAAAATCTCCACTTCAAAATAAGGTCTTCAAATTGCATAATTTTCTCAAAAATTTACTTTCTTAAAAACAGTGTTATGAAATTTTTAATTTTTAATAAAAATAGCCTTGTTTGTAACAAGCAGGGCTTTAAACATGCCAAAAAAATTAGCTATTTATTTGATAGGTAAAATTTAAATTGATCTGTCGACAAAACTAAACTCATTTCCATCCCAAATCAATCATTGATATAAAAAACATTTAAACGGAACTCAAAATCAACTTCACATAAACCAAAGACCAAACTCGATACGAAACGAAAAAAAAACACGCCGATCATCCCTCGCACCTTTCCCCCGTGCGGAAACGCGCCAACTGAAAAAGTCCCGAGTTTTCCTCTCTTAATCCCGGAGATTTTCCGGCAGTCGTGAAGAGGTGTTCGGGCACGACCAAACAAATGGTGTTTATGATCCTCATAAAACGGGGTACCCTCACAGGGAGTGGAGAGAGCCAACCGATCCACTAACTCCCCGAAAACATTACCGAGATTTTTCGATCGGTATCTGGGGAAAGATATTGGGCCAGACTAAATAAAACCCTACTTTTCTCCTTGAGCGCTCTCTTATATTGCTCGTTTTTTCAATGTTATTGTGTCTTTATCGGTTGAGATTTTTAACTATTGAATCTTTAGGAATCGGGTCGTTGGTAATTGAAAAAAAATGTGTTTTTAGTTTTGTTGGTGTTTGGTGTGTTTTTGTGTTCGTTTTGTATGTTTGAAGTTCGATTAGTACCTAATGGGTCTAGTGAATTTTTAGGATTTGATTCTTTGAGATTTATAAAAGTTCGATATATAGTTTTTTAATTGGAGGATAGTTAATTTATAATATGTTATTTTGAATTCGAGTTAATAAATTAGTTTGGTTATATTTGGTCGGATTAATTTTTTTTATATTATTTCGGATGCATCGAAAAATTTGTTTGTCTAATCTGTTTTGTTATTCGTGTTATTTATGTCTATTATCTTTCTATGTCATGTTATCCTTATTCTTTTTCTATTGATGGATAGTAATATTAATACAATTGTTTTTGTAGAATCTGTTTTTATAAGTATGGAATTGAGACTTTTTGTGCATTTTATTTTATTGAAAGGTCGATTAACATTCGATACGCGAAATTTATGAATTTTGATCATTTTTTTTTAAATAACGTAAATGACATGTAATTTTTTACAAATTTACATAAATTCATAAAAAATTAGCGACAAAACGTAAACAATTTTTTTACCACATCAAAATCTAAAAAAAAAACATGCATAATTATAATACAAAATTACGACCTTCGAAAAAGCGCAACAAACGGAACGCCCATCCCCGAAAAAAAAAAAAACAAACAAACGCAAATAAAACACGACGTTAAACGGCCATAAACAAAACGATCGTCAAAGGCGAACGAGGCGTAATTGTGTCGCGATCACCGCAAGTGCGATAATATTTTATTGCGCGCCGCCTTTACGACGGCGTTTACGATTGAATCGGTCGTAAAGCGAGTCACCTGTTAATAAAACGTTACGGCTGTTTAACGGCGTCGTAAAGAAGCTTCAGCCGCCCGCTAACAGATGCCGCCACCGATACTGATTGGTCGCGCGTTTCCGGTTTTGAATACGTTATTATATCAACCGTTCAGAGGTTCTCAAACTGTTTTTGTTTATTTTATTTTTTATGCCAATTCAGATCGATGTATTAGGAATATGCGATGGATATTTTTGTTTTTTTCACGATTGTTTAGTGGTTGATCTTCAGAGTTTGATATTTTTCTTTTTATATGAATTTGTTGAACGTATAATGATATTGTGAGTGATTCGTTTAATCTTTTTAAATTTATAGTTAGTTTTTCCATGGTCAACTTTTATAGAAGTGTTGATATATTGGTATTATGTACTTTGATTTATGGATGTTTCGTTCAATATGCATTGTTTTATTTTTATTGTTCATATGTCCAGTTTTTTAATAGTGTATTATATATTTATAAACATTATGGGTTTGTTAAAAATCAATGATAAATGTTTAAAAAATATTTTCTTGAATACTTTTGCTCAATTTGATGAGTAGGTACTAATTATCAGCAGTATTTTTTTATAGATTGATTTCTATCTAGAAATGTGCACATTCCAAATAATTATTATCAACGAGAGTATATAATAATAAACTCATGTATATTTATAAAATATATAAATTTCGACTGACTTCGAACTGGTTTATAATAACATAATCAATATGAAACCCGTTTTGTTCTCACACTATATATGGATACAAATTAACATTTCCAACTAAACTTTTTTCAACCACAATAATTACAAACTCAATTGAATTCATCGTCATATCTCATTACAGCACTTTTTCCAATAGAATTCCATCGATTCGTTATGCGGGTGCTTTACGTCTCAATTCCGAACGAAACAACGCACACGTCCGTGACCTAGAAAAGGTTAAAAACCTCTGATATGTACATACGTATATCAAATTAAGCGGTCGAAAAGGGGGGGAGGCCAGTTGTAAAAGTTGTGCGGTCGATTCGATCCGCGGCGATAAGCTGGAGACTTTTATTGTTTGTAAATTGGTCGTAAAATCGCCTGTTGTAAGTTGTCGTAGGTCGCACGTGTGATTCTCTCATTTAAACACGTGCTACCAATTAGAAAGTCGTAGCCGGAAGGTTTGAGTATATTTTTTTAAATAAAAATTATTATTTATATTATTATTATTATTATTATTATTTTGATCCGTTAAATTAAGTAATTAGATCAACTGGACAACTATTTATTATACTTATTGGATAATAATACATTTTTTTTATATTATCATCCATGTAAGAAGTGTGAGTCATTTGTGTAGGTATATTGAGAAGATGAGAATTTGAAAAATGTTTGTTACGTATAATAATAATAATAATAATAATAATAATAATAATAGTAATAGTAATAGTAATAGTAATAGTAATAGTAATGGTAATAGTAATAGTAATAGTAATAGTAATAGTAGTAATAATAGTAATAATATTAATAATAATAATAAATTATTTAGATTTTTTATTTATAATTGAAATATCGTATAGTTAAAAATATTTTCATAAGTAGGTATGTATGTTAAATTTTATAATGAATTGTCTAGTTGGTCATTGTCAAGTTGAAGCATGTTCAATTTTTTTTTCAAAAAAATAATAGAATATTATTCAAATAGGAGGTTTAATACATTTTTTTAATATAAAACCCAACTATGTTGGTCCACAAAGCCGCCGGAGCGGACCTAAGGTCGCGCAATAAACCTCTTCGCGGCCGGGACAGCCTTTTACGGCGTTTTAATGTGTCCGTTTTATGACTTTATAAGTGGCGGCCCCTTAATTTTATGTTTATTACACTGTTTATACGCACCCGCGGGACTCGGGACTCGGCCGGGACAAGTTTCTCCCGTTTTCTCTATGCGCGGCCATATTGGACTATGGCCGAGACTTGGCCCGCCAACTTCACGGGGACGACGCACATAAATCGGCACTTCGGCCGCCATAATATGATCGTTTCACGTCTACGTTTTTATTCGGGCACGTGTCCGACGCTTTTTTTTGACACGTTCGATCGTTTCGTTTGATTCGAATGGGTTTTTTTTTACGCGGTCGACCATTTTTTAATTGTTTATTAAGTTAATACGGGTATTGTTTTTGTTTTTGATGGAGATGTTTTTGTCTAGTGAATGTTTTTCGCGTAAATTTTGCAGAGTTGGCCGTCGGCCATTTAATTTCTTTAATTAGGGATAGGTTTTATTCGTGAAACTCTTTTGCATAATATTTGCATAAAAATGCTAGTTGAAAATTATTTTAATGTCAGTTTTTTTTTATAAACTGTTATTATTTTTATTTTGGCACTAGTTTTTGAATGTGTAGGCGGCGAAAAGATGTATTGCCGCTTTTATTTATTCGAATTATTTGCATGAAATTTTTCTCGTGTAACTTTTTTCAATAATAAAAATATTTTTTGAATCAAATATTTATTGAAACGAAAATTATTTTAATTGAAGATCATATAAATACATCAAAAGTAAATAAAAAAATACATAAAGACACTCAAAAATTCGTCTATGTAAATCGAAGCGAAAGAATTATTATGCAAAGTTGGCAAGTGTCGGTTCCGCCGAATAAAAACGACCGAAAAGGACAAAAATACATACAGCCAACCGAACAAAAACATACACACGAATTGAACAAAGTGAGCTTGTAGTTACACGCGCGCGCCGAATAGATAGTTACAAATTGTGTGTGTTCATATAAAACGCAGTGGTGTGCGTCTTCTTTTTGTGTGCGCCGACCGAGAGGGATGGATGTATGGGGTCGGAGGGAGAGGGCATCAAGGAGCATGGCGTTATTTATGGGATGCACATTTGGGCTGAGCATTTTGAAATAAAAAAATACGCCCGCAACGGCATGGCTTTGAAATTTTGTGTAGAGGAATTTCGGGTATTAATTTTTTGGTTGTGTATATTTTTTTGCGTATAAATCAATTTTTGGAGTATAATGTTTTCGGTAATATAGTGTTTTGATTTCATTTGAAATCTGATAAAATTTTTTATTGATTTCGGTTATTTTTATATAAAATTTTCTTATACAAAGTTTTTATTTATTATGATAGATGTTAAAATTATAATTACTATGTAATGATGATTACGTCATTGAATTCAAGTTTGGATTTTTGATATTTATGTAAGTGGATATGTATTGGAAAATTTAAAAAATTAAGAAGGAATTATAAAATTTGTAGATATTACAAAATTTATGTTATTTTCGCAAAATATCGGAATAAAATTGGCTGCATTTGGTGTACAAAATTATTTAATAAATGCAAAATATAAATCAGTCTAATCAATTATATGTTAATTTCATTTTGAAGTTGAAGAATATCCCTGATTTCAATTTTAATTCAAAAAAATATATTTATAATAAAAATTTCATACCAAATTACGCAATTATTTTTTTATAAATATTAACTTAGTCTACATATAAACAGTTTTTTTCGTCCAAACAACAGGAAATACAGCAATAATTTATATTTAAAAAAAACTGACACGGCATTACAATAATTTTTAAATTCAATTTATAGTTCAACTTCTTTTCCAACTAATAATAAAACAATCAATTTTTCACAAGCAATAATTTCATAAAAAACTATAATTCGACATTCAACATTGTTTAAAATATACAAAAATCATTTCACGCTCAAAATTAAAAATAATTAAAAATAAATAAAACAGTTCGATTTTAAATCGGTGCCCGTTTTTCACCCCTCAGTATGAGTAAGTTATGGCGGGCACGGGGGTGGTGACCGTCGCCTCACCCCTCCCATCCCCCCCCGTGTCCCCCCCACCACGGAGTCGAGGGGGCGGGGCAGGGCAGTGGCGGGGGGTGACCACCCCTGATCAATAAAACTGCTTTATCTCTTTTTGGCACATTCCGAACGGGGCATTCTTCATATGGCGCGTTATTACGCAGCCACCGATACACGAAAATTCCGCGAAATTGTTGTCGATTTTAATATATTTTGTGTATTAAATATTTATTTAAGTTAGGGGTCGATTTGTCGGAATTCAGTCGGGGGTTGGTTCTTTGGAATTGTAGTTTGTTTGGTGCTGAAAGTGTTACGGATAGTTTTGAATTTGAACTATAAATTCTCGTTGTGTTATGTGAGGAATTTTCATAAAAATGATTTTGAAAGAAATATAAAATAATAAGAATATTTTTTGTGCCTAATAATAAATCTTATTTTGTTATGTTTCAAGATTGTAGAGTTGACACAAAAGATCCAGATAATGAGGGTTGCTGCAAAATAAAATAATAAAAATAAAAAACGAACCTCGTAAAAAGTCCGCTTTTGTTGTATAATAAATTTATGAAAATAAAAACTGCACAATAATTAAATGTATCATGTTATATTGACAGGTCTATTTGTCGTGCAATTTTATGATTACTATGTCTTGTTCTTTATATTAAATATATTTTTTTATACATCTATAAAAAATAAAAGCTGTTGCAAAATTTA
>JAOXNN020000017.1:1057416-1090898 GCA_028571205.2 Hydropsyche betteni
AAGTGTATACGCATAAAGACCATATACGCATGAAGAATAATTTTATAGACGCAAAAAAATAATCGTATCGACGCGTCATTTTAAAGTCGCGAGCGTCACCGAACAGACGAACACGCAGTGTACACAAAACACACACACACACACACACGTACACGTACACAGACAGAAATCCGCTCTTATATATAGGGAATTGCGTAATAAAAATAATAAACATTTGTTCTATTCAATAAACGCTCTACAATTCAATCATAATTTTTTCTTCGACACTTTTCTCAAGCAAACATCTGTTCGCTTCTTCGGTAGACTCTTGCGTTTTAACGACATCGTTTTTTAACTTCTTAATTCGTGAACGAAAACGACGACACTCGATAGAAAACGCGGAAGAGGGGAAGACTGCGAGAGCGTCATAGACGCCGCTACTATCGCGCTTAGAACGTGAGCCATCAGAGGCTGCAGGGATGCGACAGTTGGGCTACTCGCTAGTCGGGCACCATTCATATCGTTCGCGCGCGTTTTCGTCGTCCGCGTATCAAACGAAAGTTTGGTCACGGGTAATGGTTTTACGACTATCGAGGGTGAAATAAAGAAAATGAAAAACATTTTATATTATTCTTGTTGTGTTTCCTTGCACGCTTGCGTATATCTTGTATTATTTATAATACTTATCTGTCGCGACGTAGTCTTCTCAAAGCGCTACCTCAATATTTTTCGGGTTTTTCATTGGAAATTTATTTTATTTTATAATTAAAATAAATATTAATTTTTTTTTATGATTTTAGTATTAATTTTCTATTAATTTTTAAATAATATTGAATATAATTTGAATCATCGTGAAAATTTTTACTCAATCGAATCTTGTATAATACCATATTTTTTTTATTCAAAATAATTTTATAAAATTTCATGAAACATTTGAAAAACGCTGATCATCGCACTTGAACAACACACAGTTGCCAGGTTCACCCTGTGCGCACTTGAGTATAAGTTTTACAGGGAACAAACTTATATTGTCTTTTAGATTGTTGGCCGAAAAAAGAAGGGGCGACGCGAAAAACTATCCCATACGAAAAGACGAATGCGAAAAATTACCCAGGGCAGATTTATTATCCGATTAAAAACACGTCAAATAATACAAACACGATTTGAATATTATAATAGCGTCCCGACGTACAACTTTCTATTACAGCGGCCATCTTTGGCAGTACAGAGCGGGCAGGGGCGGGTCGTTTTCGGACCGCGGGCCGCAGATTGTTCATTTCTTAGTTAAGGGGCCTCCCCGAGGGCCCCGGAGCCGGCTCTCATCTCGTTCGTGTCTTGAGATAATAAACAATAAATAACTCGACGGCCGTCATCCCGCGAGAATTTCGGGAAACAACAAAACATGGCCGCGCTCTCGCGAGCGAGGCAGATTGAATTACGTACGACCCGAACTCTCATCCCTGTTACATTCTCGTACCACTACCCGTTTCGTTCGGTAGTCTCGTTTTTGAACGCCCTGTAGTGTGATGATTAATCAGAGGGGATATGATGAATTGGATTTGGAAAAAAAGTTGATTATATACTGCATTTTTTTTAAATTTGAGAATGTTTTATATGTAATATTTTATGTCAATGAAAATATTATATTAAAAAAAAAATGATTTTAAATTTGTATTTGAGTATTCAGAAGATGATGATTCATGTTTTATTTGAGTCTCAGTGAATTGGGTTTGAAAAGTTTTTTTTCTGTGCAATCCAAGAATGAAATTAATATCACATAGTAGGTGTTCATTAATTAAAAATAAATTGCTTGGAAACTCAAAAATACTACATTTCATTGTAAGTATGTTTAGTAAGATTTCAAATACATACTTTAAATACTCAAAGGAAAATATAATTTTAAAGTTATTTATAACTTTAGATTAGTATTAAAGTTTCGAGTGAAGTTTGCTAAAATTAGCTATAGCTAGAAATTTATTGTATATAAACAAGTAAAACTTTTTTGCACAATGTAAGTATTGTATAAAATATAAAATTTTGCACATGTATTATACTTTGTATATCCAGTTAAAAAAATTTGTGAACAATTCTTCGATCTCAATCATACATTTTGGCCACCCTATACGCACGAGATCCTCTTTTTTGCTCCTGAAGTCTCTCGGAGAGGCCTCCGTCGATAAAGTCATCGATATCTTCATCTCGTCCGAAGATTGAGGTTTTCGTATGAGCCGAGGGTGTGGGCAGAAGTTCTCGCGAAAGCTTTTAAATCATCGCCCGTTGTTTATCTTCATATAATATTATCATATTATAGGTACACGCTTTGTACGCGGTCACTTGTAAATAAAGATTCATCGCTCCGGCCAACTTTTGTTTCAACCCGGATTTATTTATTTATTTGTTCACGTGTGTGTATGTATTATTTTTTTCGTTGCGTTCGTTGTGTATTACTTCGTTTTTTCATTTTTATTTTTTGTGTGCTCATCTCGCGTGTGGATTTATGTGTGCTTGGTGCTAGTGTGTTCGGTGCACGATTGTATCTTGACGCGTTGTGTTCTTCTTTTCGTGTACTTTAGTTGCTGTAAATTGTCTAAATCTTAGATTGATCATTATTTAAGATCTAAAATATGCAAATACACGAGAAAAAAAAATCATTATCATCATCAAATCCATCGAATAAAACGAGACTTTTATCAGTGATCAAACTTACATCATTTGAAGTTTGAGAATTTTTATTTATCGTGTTAATTAGGTAATATTATTTTTTATGGGTTAGGTAAGTCTTGAAATTAATTAATCATCTGAATGATGACCTTAATCGAACTAAATTACTTTCTTCGATTAGTGGAATATTTGAAATCATGAATCAAAAACAAGTACATCTATTTACTCCAAATTATGCCATATTTTAGGTCGTATATTGCACAATATATCAGTTGAACTTGTAGATATTCATGGCAACATGCGCATTCAAAACACGAGAAATGAGTTCGCTGGAATCTAACACGGAGACGGTAAATTTTCATCTCAACAACTGACATGCTATCATGTTGATTTATCGTCCTCGAATTCTATATATAAAATTTTTATGTAATTATATCGAAAAACTTCGACTTTTTTGCTACTTCAGAATTGACATTGCCATAAAGAAAATTCGATCTCGTTGCCATCGAAGCGTGAACCATGGTATGCTTCACATACTCAAATTTATTTATTTATTATATATTATATTATATTCGAATTCTCTACGATACATATATTTTTTAATACGCTACATTGATTCGATGGCCGTTCAGAAGATGAAAGCGCTCTATATATCAAAAAATTTCTAAATATTTTTCGCTATATCGTCCATTGGTGTTTTGTTCTTGTCTCGTTTGGTGGCCTATGTTACAAATTGTCAAGAATTCGTTGACAAAATGGGTTCTTTTTACTCTATCTTTGTAGAGCAGCTTCTTAAAAGCTTAATGTCGGTAGCCGACAGCTGTTCACAGATAACAGCTGTTACTTTTACAATAATATCCATAGAACTGCCACGTTTTTTTTCTATATGCATTCAATTGAATTTTCACATTTTAAATTTAATATTTTCACGATGCCAACAATAAATTTTACGAAAAGATTAACATAATTGTATAAAACCTTGATTTATTAACCGAATTTCGTCGATTTAACAAACTTTTTTCGCTGCAGGCTATCTAGCTCGCTTCGAATTAACTTCGGCCGTTTTTTAACACTTCACACGCAATTCCCGATCCATTTAAATCTTCAACACTTCGTCACATCTGAAAAGCGACACTTAGATCTTGGAAAGAACCAGTCTCCTCAGTTCGAGATTTATTCTCACATTGTACAAGCGCCGATTTTAGCACAGTTACAAATTGAACGAATCCTTTCGGCTGCCAATAGTAAATAACTCAGAGGCTCGCAGATTGATGTATACGAAGAGTCGATCAAGAGTCAACGCGTGTTTGGCCCTCGGATTCCTCTTCTATTTTAAAACCTTCTTCGCCATTCGGAATTGATAGTCCGAGGTGTTAAGGTTCGCGCTCCTGCGAATTTATCGTCTTGCGACTCGATCGACGCATAATCAAATAACTTTTCGTATATTTCTCGGGGAAATCCTCTTTGTCGCTCTCTGGGTCATGCTGGCTTCTTATATAGGACGACTAGTACTTTCCGAATTGAATTGAATTGACTTATTTAAAAAATATTTATTCTTTAATCAAATTTAGCAATTAACAGTAGCAAAAAAAGTTTATAGAAAAAGTTAGTATAATAAATTGCGATGATATAGTATTTTTTTGCATTGCAAAATGTGAAATCCGTAAATTCTACATATTATATTCGATATATCAAAAATGTAAGTCGATTAACTTGATTTTAATGTTTCTAATTTAAATTTTTAATAATTAAATAAATTAATAACACGTGTTTTTGATTTATTTTCAACTGTGGAGGAAAATTTCTATATGGCAAATATAATTAATATTTTATAGTAAAATAAATTTGCTGATAAAAATCAAAGTTTAATGGACAATGCGATGAATTTATGAATTTTGTTAGTATATTTTTGTAGTTACAAACAATTTATTGATTTTTAATATGTAGTACATCTTTTTTATCATATTTTATTCATAAGATACAGCCATGGAAAATATGTTAAGCACCTGCTTCTTTTTGTAAAAGCCATTAAATTTTACAACTCATTTTTTGCACAATTATATATTCTTAATTTTAATTTCAATAAGCGACAAAATTTTAAATTACTAACCAACATTAAATTACAAGTTTATTTTTTATTATGATATTTATCTTATTAGATATATAAGTTTAACAAATATACATAAAAAATAATATTTCTATCATTCTCAGTATACATTCATTTTAAATAATAATGATAAATTTTTAAATGCGTTAGAACACTTTGATGTAACTTATATAAAATACATATTCTCCGACATTCTAGTTTTACCATCATCAATTCCATATAATTAAAATTAAACAATTAAACAACGTTTATTTATCAAATTTTCCTATAATAAAACAAAAACTCAACCCCTCCCTGTATAACCGATTGAACCGAACACTTCTTCCGATACGGACGTACTTTTCTAGACACTTTCACTTTTTCGCTCTCATAGTATACGTGTGTAATTCTCATTTACTTCGGCGTGGAAACTTTCGGGCGTAATTCTTTTTCACGTCTGTTAGCCTTAATACTTTTTGCGGCCATGGGGTGGTTCTAACCGCCCCCTTTTCGCTTCCACCTTGGAAATTTATTGAAGTATTATGCGCAATCTCAGAGGTTTGCTACATTCTTAGTTCTTCTTCTTCTCCCGTGCTCGCATCTGGTACGTTCGAGCGCTTCTAGCACATTCTGATTATAAGTGTATATGCGCTCTGAATAATTTTCGTTTTTAAATTGAATCGTATCAATCAATCGGTGCATGAATATTAATCGGTATGTTGATATTCAAAGCAATTATGCTAATGCATACGCTCGCGACATACTCAATGATTCAAATTTAATTGGTTGATTAATGTTTAGTTTTATATTGATTTTAATTTGATATTTTATTATGGTGATGAATATTTTTAAAGAAAAACTTAAGATGGGGCGTTCACACAAATTTAAAATGAAATAAATTTATTATGTGATAATCTTTGTATGTGATAATGATAATAAACATGTTAAAATGGCATTTAATTATTTAAATTTTCAAAATTTATTAATAAAATTTTACTTCTAACGTGTGAAAGTGCCACACATATATTTTTTAATTAAAGAGTCCAAAAAGTTTCAAAAGTTGTTATACAATTACGTAGTCTATTCAGAATTGAATTGGATGTCGATATCGATCTTTGAAAGACACCCACTGATTGTATATCTATGAGATCTAATTAAAATTTCAAGCACTTCTCAAACGCTTATTAATTAATATTTTTTTGTGAAAATACATATACGAGTTATACTTATATGTGTAATTGAATATTCATCGGGGGCAATCTAGAAAAGTTTCACATTCCACCACACTACTTCTCTAGGCGTCCGCCTATAAATAAATCTAACGGGGCTGGCGTTGGCTCACGAACGCGAGAACGTTGTGTTATTTTTTTGTATTACCTTTTTTTTCAAACTTGTCATGTTACGGAAAATTTACGCCCGGCTTAAACCGTCCAAAATTTTAGCTTGGCTGTTGCAGAAATCCTGATAAATGTATGGGCGAGGAGGCTCCGCGTGGAAACTGGCAAAGAGCTGCTAAAGGGGCACCCTCAACGCCTCGACCTCTCAAATAGAATAAAAAAAACAACTTTAAATAAATACAAATAATATAATTTTTATTGCGTCGATGACGAATCGCGTCAAAATGACTTTTATCGCAGACGTCTCTATGTGTTTAGAGACGCGCGCCTCCGTTTTTTATGTCCGACACATAAATTCGTATGTGCGAATAATTTGCGTATTAATAATAAAAAGCCTTTTATTACCGACTAAGGCTGTAGCAATAATTCTTTATGGCGGCGCCGCCTACGTTCAGGGTGCAAAAAAAATAAAGGAGAATTTTCCGAGGGCTAAGATGTGTTTCTTCTCAGTCGGCGGGGAAATCTCGTTCGCCAAATCTGAGACAATTTGCCGGCATATTTCACATCGTTCGTTTTTTTTAGTTCGTGTTTGCGTTCGTCGAAACTCTTTTGGATGGCTTATCTCGTGGAGCGTTTGATTTATTATATCAATTAATCAGCGACCGAATTTGTTGATATTGCAGATGTTGCGCAATGGAAACGAATCAAAAGACTTCCTGCAGCACTGCCTTTAGATTTACACGACCCACCTAAAACTTTAACCCGAATCATTCAATAATACATTAAAATATATACGCTGATCGATTGGACACAAAATGCGAAATACAAAAAGGAGAAGGAAAAAATCCACAGACCTCCCGGCCCCGGGTTCGTTTTCCGCATTTTCCGCAGTAACACTGGAACAAAGCGAATTTCAGAGCCCACCCGATTTAATGTGGGCCTTTTGTGCCCTAAGCCCTCTCTACCCGAGGGCACCTACGTACAATTTATACATAATATATATAAAACATATAATAATATAATACGTACACACGGCGGTAGTGCTCGGAGCTCGCGCGAAGATCTGCATAAAGCCTTCCTTATAATATTTTATGCCATTCTTTCTCTGTCGCACCAGTGACACATAAAGGCGGCTGTCCCTCTCTGTTGGCGGATTGCTAAATCAGCATATGCAAAATAGCGTAGCAATAAATCTTCGGCAAGCTGCTAAAGGTCGTTTTCGCATCATGTTACATCTTAATTCCGCATGAAATTGGCTGCATTCGTTCGTATTATGTTGGCGGCATTGTCGATTCCGATTATAGCGATTTGGAAATCGATCTTCGATGATCTCTCTTGGAGTTGAATCGTTTGTTTTTTTGGTGGTTATGAAATTTAAGCGAATACATACTTGATTCAATGATTTGTGTTTTTATTTTGAAAATGTATTATTTTAAATATTTATTGTGTATTAATTATTGTGAAGTTTGAGAGCGTGTGTATGTAAAAAATGAAAGGCGATTTTTTGGCGTCATTCGAACACGTTCACGGTCATACATTGTCAAACTTTTCCCAATATTATTTATTATCGATATTTCATGTATTGTTTAATTTTATTGGCATTATGTATGATTTGTTCTCATTATATTTTATTTGCATAGAAAAATAAATAAGGCTGATATTTGTTTTGCTTTTTTACATTCTGTATATTCGACAGCCTTCAAAATGATTCATATATAAAATCACAAGTTTATTAATTTTGCTTTTTCTCTTTTTGTTGCAGGTGTGTGGCCGTGATTTCCAAAAAAGTGTTATAAAAAGTGCAATATGCACCTGTGTATAATATCTCAGGTTTAAAAATAGGTATCGCATTTTGTGCATATATAGAAAAAAAATATCACAGCAAGTATCACTATTTTCGTCACAAAAGGGAGTTGTAGTTAAATGAAAAAAAAAAACATTTTTCATGTAGATTTTCACATTTATCACTTTCATGAATGATTGTTTTTTAATTGTATATTAATTGCTGTGAACCCAAAAAATTGCCCTTTGATTACTTAGATAAAATTAGATTGATAGTTTAATTATTTTAGAATATCAGGATTACGTATATTAAATCTAGTTGTGTGTGAAAAAAGTAGTTGTTAGTGAACAAGGTATACATTATAACATTGCTCAAGTTTCATAAATCTCCTGCCATAAGCAAATCTTGCTTCTTTGAAAAGTATACCGATAATTAGATCAATCACAGACTTTACAATATAGTGAATCGCATTTACTTTTAATTTTAGTCACAATTTTCATATATTATATAGATAGTTCTGTGTTTGATATTTTTTGGAAAAAAACGGTTTTTCGCAAGCTTCTAATAAAATTACGCCCGATCTAAATGGATTATTATAATTTTTTGCTTTATTCATACGAAATAGGAAGTAAAAACAAATATGTTTATTTAGAAGGAATAAAGTCACATCATAAATTCAACCCCTGCTGAGGGAACATGCACTGTGCAAACAAGACAATGTATGTACGCGATCTTTTCTCAGTTCAAAATCCCGTCTTTTGATTTTATTTCTTCACATAATAAAATTAATGACCTTATAAAAACTTGTGAAAAATCATTTTCGGAACACAGATTTTCCATTGAATTCAATTTGTTTAAGATTGGCAAAATTGTGAAAAATTATTGATAGATTGATATATTTATACAAAATATCCATAGAGTCAATCAAGTACAAATAACATGTATACTGTATTAAAAAATAACTATTTGTACAAAGCATAGATTTAATTGATATGTATATCTTTTTAGGATTGTATTTGTACATAAATATTTGTGGTACACTTCCCAAATATTTTGAAGTTGAATTTATTTCGATATGAACAGAATTTGTACTTAAAATTGAAAACGATTTATGTTGTTAACGACGATGCTATGATTTTATGATTGCCATTATTGAGATCGGCTTTTGTAATTCTTATACATTTTTTTTTCTATTTATTCGATAATGCGTGTGTTATAATTTTACATACTTCAAATTGGGGTATTATTTATCAATTTTTTGTTATTTTCGACGAATCCGTTGCGAAAAATTCGCACTAATGAATCTACCTCGCAATAATGGAAACCGTAATTGAAATTTAGTCAATACGCGCAATTTGCGGATTGCATTAATAAAACTTTGCACTTTCTTGGCACAATAACAATATGAAGTTTTCAATACATTCCATCCATGAAACAAGAAAAATAAATATAATTTTGTACGCAATTATAAAATAATTATGTCCTTACGTGCATCTAGGGAAACATTTCGAATCTGTCTATCATCTATTACACAAATACCAAAACAATAAGTTATTATTATTGTATTAACATCAGATGCCATTATGTTCATATGTAGTGTATTTTTAATTAACGAAATCATTTTTGTATAGTGAGAGGAATAATCATTGAGTCATATTTGTATGTGGCTATACGATATACGTAATTACAGGCGTTTAACTACACTTATCTACCTAAATACGTAATATTTGCTTTGTATACGATTAGAAATTAAGTTGTGAACTATTTTATTCCTATACAAATACGTAATTGTGTAATTTATGATAAATTACTACTCTAGACTGATATTCCTAAGAAAATGAAGAGATTAAGCATAATTATTATTTATTTTTAAAACACGGTTGCATATAGAGCTTTTGAGCCAATAATGAAAACTATACAAATTGTCGTTTATTTCCCAATTATTCGTCCGGTATGAAATTTACGAATGTTGAAAGCTTTCGATTCATTTATTTTTAATGGATTTTTACAATAAATTAATAATGTATGTAATGATTATTGGCTTAACGTTCTATATTGCAACGGCTGTTATCAAATACAGGATGCAGTATACATTTTCTTGCCAGAAAATAATATATTGTAGAGAATACTCAATATTTGACTAGTGAATTTCTTTGTAATATAACTGCTAAATATGTTTAGATTCATTAGTGTATTTATTAGAAATTCTTTATCAGGAATTGTTTAAGAATATATGAATTGGTGTCAGGTTAAATATAATCATTAAAATTTAGCTTTAAATGTAATGATGAAGGTAAAATTATTTTGTTTCTTTTCTTAATAATTTTGAAAGTACATTAATTTTGACCTGAAAGTCACGATCCATTGATGAAAAAAATTTTGGCAAAATTTTTATTATTCTTTTCGTTTTTCGATTTGTTTATAATTTTATGGTGCTTTTTACGAATATTATATTTAAAAAAAAATTCTGAGTTATAATGTGAAAAAAAATTAGTGCACTAAATAATAATAATACATTTTTTATGATTATCCTCACTGAAAGTATTGCAATTTGAATAGTTCCAGTCATAAATATAAATGTAATGAGTAAGATGTATCCATTAAAGAAGTAATAATTTTTCAACAATATTTTGCTGTTTGGAACAGCCTATGTTTACCTTTGATACATAAATATATTAATTATAGGTAATCATAATTCTCTATTTCATAAACTAAAAGAGATAATATTATATAACATTAAGCCCCCTGCAGCTACTATAAATATTGGTTTCAAATGTAATAAATTACTATTAAGATTAATGTTTGTGTTAAAGGTATTGTGTGCAAAATACAGTGAATTGTTTTATGACAATTATTATTTTGTAATATAATTACCCATTAAAATAATTACTTGGAAAATAAATTCAATTCTGTTATAAAAAAAGTGTCTTCTCATTCATCTCACTACACTACCTCAAAATAACAAAACCGAAAGAAACCGTCGAATTGCGAAACGCAACGACCGCATTATATATATAAAAAATACACATAACTCACGACATATATAATAATAAATTATCGATTATGGAAAATGGCGAGAAAAATTGCTCCATTACGCGTCGATACATCATTTCGGCCATTTCCCGGCGTCCCGTCGGATTTCCCGACGCCATCTATACGACCCCGTGCTAAATCCCTCAGCCCTTGGGCGTAAAAAAATGAAAATAAAACGTATGTAGGATCGTGTTCGGATTTATAAACACTTCGTAATAAGATCGTCATGAAATACGCGGAGAAATAAGTCTCTTTCGACGATACGCCGCTCTTCCGGACGAGTCTTTACGAGGGTGGTTTCTGTGGAGAAAAAATTGGGGTGTTGTATCAAAAGTCGCCCTGTCAATATAATCGAATTTTGAATGTGTATTGATTGAAGGTTTTGTTTTTTTTAATAGAAAGAGGTTGAGAAATTTATTTAGATTCGATTCAAATCTGTGAATGAAAATTTTTGATATACATATTATTTATGATTTGTGATGGATTCAAAATAACACAATCGATTATCGATATGAAATAAAAATCGATGATTGATTACTTAACAAAAATAATCACTTGATATATTGCTAATTATCATCATTCAAATGATTGATTCGTCAATCAGTCTAAACGGCACCATTGATATGGCCGCAATTCCAAAATTAAACGACCACACGGATACACATCGTTTATATAGTGACGTTTAGATCGATACCCCTCAATTTAATAAATATCGGGGTGGTTCGGTGGATTCGGTGTAGAAATCCCATCACTTGTTTATTGGCGTATTATGTATGGCGGGTATTGACCATTAAATTATCATATGTCGGGAGAGTTTCCGTTTGCGGTAACGCATTGCGCGCCCGGCGCATGTTTGTGTTTCAAAATGGAGTTAGAAAGTTTTATGAAGCACGCGAAAAGGGACACGCGAATTTATGTGTGGAATTTTAACGGGATCGCGAATTCGGCTTCCGGGTTTGGATTTCGCGAGCGAGCTTTCTCTCTCGAAACTTTGAGGGCGTATCGAAATTGTTCGGGACTCGACCCCCCCCCATTGCATACTATCCTCGGCCTATACGTTATTTTATTGAATATAGATACTGTTGAGTATTAACATAATATATAAATTCGATATATCATCGTAATAAAATGAATAAATAAAGAAATCATGTTGAATATGAAATGTAATGTAATAAAATTGCGGTGCCTTATTAACTAACTGATGTTTCGAAAATAATTTAACTGCATTGAAAATGTGTACATTGTGCCTTAAAACGGATTATTTGTGCATTAGAATAATATAAGTTGCGCATTAATAAATCTCGTATTGAGCATCATTTTGTTGGTAGTGTGTAATGAAAAAAAAATATTTGGCATTATAATGTGAGCATTAAAAAATATGAAACTATCAATAGAAAAAAATAGTTTTGAGCATTGAAATGATCGAGAGGCGGCTAGGTCCCCAGGGAAAAGTCTTCCTCCATAGACAATAACTGTCATTTGTCAACGTTTCCTTTTGTTGAAATTTTAATTTTAATCCCATTTTAACAATTTGGTCTATTCTTGATTCTATTATGAATGTTGTGCGGTTGATATTCGCGTTTACGGCGTTGTCGATCCTTTATTTACATTCAGTCAAATGCACGTCTTATTCGTTATAAGGTACAGACATTTTTCAACTCACAAAGCAATTTTTCCAACGAACCCATTATTTTTTAAACGCACACCAATTTCATTAAATTTCTGATACATTTCACAAAACATCACCCCGAAACCAACACCCAAATCAAAACTCCGAATGACACACATAACCACGCAGCGTACATCGCGCATCCGATGTTTTATCACGGCGATAAATCCGGCGGAAGATCCTCGAGAAACAAAACGCACACACGCCCATATAAAATAGTGCACGTATGTATTACTTTTGCATGAAATAATTTATATTGGGCGCATCGAAACGGTGACGCAGCGTCCATATCTCAGCCGGGGTAGTGGTGCCAAACAGGAAGTCGACGGGGGTTGGATTTCTCGTAGACGCAAGTTCCGCCCGTCTTTGGCCGTAAGAATATACGGGACGTGCATGGTGGAATTTTTGCATGGCGCGAGCTTTCGCGGTCTTTTTTCGCAGGGTTTGAATTTCGGAATAATAAACGCGGAGCGCGCACCGAGACGGAAGATGAATCTTTGCAGTCGATGCGGGAATGCGCTGGATGTGATATAAAATAAATTTAATTTATTTTATGTGCGTTTAGTGAAATGTGAAAAGGATTTATTGTGTTTTAAAATGTACTGATTTCGATTGTTATATTATAAGTTGTTTCTGCGAGTTTTAAGCGTATAAGCTTATTAGCATCAATAAATCATGTTTTTAATAACCTTTGAACTATTTGAAATATGTTATTCTGAAATTTTTAAAAAATAAATATTTTAAAGATATTTCAATCGAATGCAAATATGATATGTCAAAATTCGATAAATACATCCTAACAGTAATTCGAATAATAAATCATTCGATCGATCATATAGAATTTATAGTGTTGCATTATTATTGTTTATATTTTTACAGACGGTCATTTTGTTAACGGTTCAATTCGACGTGTCGAAAATTTCAATGGACTCTAACGCATGTTTTATTGAACGTTTTTTTTTAAACGCATTTTATCCACTTAAATCGGACCAAGGCTCGACACACAAACCTCCACATTACATCACCGCACAACAACAACCCGAAATAAAACAATTTTCCATACCGAAAACGCGCACATACCAAAAACCTCGATTATAAATTTGAATAAAACACCGTCCCGATATGGGAGGGGGCGATATTGCGCCAGATTCGGATTGGGAATTTAATTGGTAATTTACAATCGGCGTATAACGACTGCGGCCTCCTAATTTTCTTTCTACGCATTTTCCAGGTGCTTCCACGGCCTTTTCTCTGGCACGGGGTGGGCGAGAGCGTTGGGGGTGGGTAGTGAGTAAGGTAACGAATCGCCGCGGTACCGATTCGAGTAACAATAAGAATTATAGACGAGCTCGTGCGGGTAGACAAGGCATTACTCTTACGCCTAATCCGGGCGAATCCCCCAATTTATGCGCGGAATAAAGAGAAATTGGCTTGAGCAGTCCAAATACGTTAACGGCGCGCTGCGAAGAGCGCGAACACGTCAGATGTGGGCAACCGTGGGCGCGGGTTCCTCCGATGTTCTGTGTGTGTGTGTAGGTTTAAAGGTTATAAGGGATTATTGTTAGGAATGGTGGGCTTAGAATGTATTTTTGTAATGGAAAAAATTGGGGAAATCGAAGTTTGTTCAGTGGAAATTTGTTGGATTGTTGAAATTGTATGAGGTGGAATATGTATGGTGGTTATTTTTAAGATCTGAATAAATGGGACATAACTGATCTATTATGCAAAAAGTAAAACTGTTCTTAAAGAATAGTATCAAAGTGAGAAGAAAATTTTCAAGATCTTTTTGTTAGTAATAATTTTGGTAGTTTAAATTTTAGATTATAAATTTATTATAATAAAAATTAACTTCAATTTTGTAGATGTTTTATTGAATATAGAAATACAAAAAATTTCATACTATGAATATCTTTAATATTTTAAATTTTAATGAAATTGTAAAAAAATGACGAAAAATATAGATTTAAATATTGGTGATTGGTGTGAGATATTAGATTCAAATATCGGGTTTTTTTTTTTAATATTTTTGTCTTAAGAATTTTTGTGTTCATAGTTTATATTAATCAATATTTTATAATAAATTGTTTTTATAGCAAGTATAATATTTTTATTTGGTATTGTAACTTTTTTGATGGACAAATATTTTTAGAAAAAAGGTTGAGCGTTGAGTTTTAGAAAAGATTATTTTATTTCAAACATGTGCATGAAATATATTCGTAATTTAATTAATTAATATAATAAAAGAAACATACTTTTCAAATCGCCAAAAAAAATAATCAAAAGATTTCCTACCACTTTCTAGTCAATCATTCTAACAAACAACACTAAAACGCAACGGCAAACATTCATCAAACTTAACAAAATTCTTCGCGCAAACACCGCACATAAACACCATTCGAAACGAGCTTAACGCATATAACGATCATTTCGAAATATATTACCCGGCAACATACGCGTAAAATAATTAAAATAAAATGCATGTAATTGCGTCACCTTGGCGAACGAGCGAGGCGTAACGCCCGACCAGATAAAATCGAGATATGCTAATTATTCGTGCGTGCGCTCTTATTTTCGAAGTCATCGTCATTATCGTCATCGTCATCGTGTTGCTGTTGTATGCAGCGGCTGTTGCATTTATTATCGAGATCGGAGGAATAACGAGTTTCATCCGGAGATATGGTAACCGCATTTTCATGCAAAAGTGTTATTGATTATTGAAATTGGTTTGTATAGGATCATTGAATCGAATTGACGGTGGTTTGGTAAATGTGATGATGGACTGATTATTTAATCATGCGATGATGTTATGAGTTTATTTGAAAAATAATTATATATTGATATGTAACTCTTTCAAGGAAAACAGTTCGAGATTTCGTTAGTTTTGAAAAAGTGTTTATTTTTTTAGTCAAACATTATTGATTAAAAATCATATATTATTTAACAGTGATGATTTATTACTCAATTCTGTGAATTTTATTAAGAAAAATTGCATTGTTAAAGTATTTTCTTTCAATAGAAATTACTAATGATGATTAAACCAAATTATACCAAAAAATTGTTCGATGATTAATTTCTGTAATTTTATACGTATGGTTACCATAATTTAAGATGAAGATAGCCATCGGCAACGGTTCGCGCCCAATAAAATATACATTATATTATATAAGAGCTTTTTCAGCGGTTGTATGGAGGCAATGTGTTAATTAAATCGCGTCTCTTTAATACGTTCAATAGATATAAATCGTGGATATAGTGTCTCTTTATTAAAGTTAGCTAGTTAGATACAATGCGCGATTTGAACTGTTGGAAAGTTCGCGTCGATTTGATTCGTATCGAATTGAAAGTAGTCTGATTTGTGTTGTGCAATGTGTTAGTTTGATTGGTTCGTGATTTAATTATGATAAAAATAGTATTTAGATAATTTATAGAGTTACCAAGAATTTCTTCATTGTCGATAAAAAAAAAACAACAATTGTCAACATAGAATAAAACGTAACGGTTTTATCTAAAAAAAAAACCTCCCACGATTGTGTCGCATTGCAAAAACCTAGATTTTTTCACGTTGCGGATATGTAAAACGCTCTCAGGATTATCTCACCTGGATTGTTTGCGAACAACACAAAACCAACACTAATTATTGAGGCCGATACATTTACCTGAACCCAACAATAGTCACACGGAGTGCGACGAATCACTAACATAATCGCAATTGCACAACGCGGCGATAATCCCCGTCTATGTTGTTATTGTACAATTTTTCGGAATGCGAATCATTATGCGTTTAATTTTTTTGTTTTGCAGGGCAAGAAAAGCGCAGGTAAAGCCCTCGGAAAGGGACTCGGGCTTTTAATAAGCGACCGCAAAGGTAATACGCGGCGCGTTCGCTTTGTGATATTTAAAAGTTTCAGCTTTTGAATATTTATCACAAAGCGCAAAAATATGATTTATTGCTCTTTGTCTTTGTGCGTTTATGTATTATTCATTTTCGTGCAAAAACGACAATGGTTTTTACCTGTGCATAGCGAAATTATCTCTACGTATATTATTTTTTTTTACGTTTCAGGTGAAAAAAGTCGTGACGTTGTTTATCCGTATAAATCACGACGTTCCATCTTTTTTCAACGATTTTTTTCTTATTTGCGGTTCGTTATCCGCGCTCGCGAATTTCGCTTCAATCTGATACGTTAATTAACTCCCTCAGATCTAATTTCTTTTCATATAAAAATCATATTAATTAATCGAGAAATAAATTATATGCATGAACATTAATATCATTACTGTGTAAACATTTAGCATTCTCGAGACCGATTAATATGCAAAATTATCATAAGTGTTCACGCAATTATATAAATTGTGTTCACTGGCTTATATAATCGATTTGAAAGTTCAAACAAAATTGTCGAGACATGCAAAACTTCGACGTGAACTGAATGCGTATAATTAAAGACATTGGCTCTTAACGAGTTAAAACGAGACATTTTCTAAGCTGGCTTACACGACCGGGATATTTGACAGAAAATGGAGGTTACCAATTAATTAAGCGATAACGATATCTCGTTCGTGAATTCCGATCGTCTTCAACGAGATGGGAAACGACGATTTTTCGTGACATCACGTACGGAGAGCATGCGTCTTCCTCCCTTGGCGACTTTAATTTATGCCTCAAGGCTTTTTTCATTTTTGTATAGTCAACGTGTGTTAATACGGTCGTTTCGCTCAATAATTACAGAAAATCTCGCGTTGAAACAATAGCAGTAAATCTTTACTTTGTCAGACTCGTGCTTTTGTCATATTGACGGGAATAGATACGCTGAAGCTCCCTTTAATGACCAGTGAATACATTTAAGTTAATCCTAGAAAATTTGTGTTCTTTCGAAGACACGAAGATTTAGTTATTATATATTGAACAAATCAAAAATTAAGATATGTTATATGCATTTTTTGATTGAAAACTTTTTAAAAGTTACCTCCTTATACAACTCAAGGAAATCATTCAACGATATCGGACAAGCCTTGACTCACAATTCGCATTATAAGACATTGATATATTCTCTAATACAATGCAATCGTATACTAAGCAACCTCAACATATTCATAAGACCAAAACACATTTAATTACACGCACACGTATCAAGGATACGTATCGGACGGTTGACGAACAAACACGCACGTCCTCCACGATATTCGCTCACGGCTTGTTACCGAGATAAATCTACGGACACTTGTGCTTTTCGAGGAGCTGAAGAACTGCTCCTTCGGAAGATGCTACCCTGCAATAAATTCGATTACGGTTGTTTAACAAAATCGTCCTTATTCCGCGTATGCACACGCCGGATCCGTGATTAGGCGCAAACGGCCACCGAACACGCGAATGCAAATAAACTTACGTACTTAAGTGATCACACTTTGGTGCAGAGTTGTATAACCTTTTTGTTTATGCTAATTATTTTAATGAATATCAATTGTATCTTGTTATGGAATATAGTGACCTTTACGTAGTTTCAACATGCGTAATTAATAAGATCATAAAGTGGTCACTTTGGAACATCGTCACTTTTTATGTTTTTCAAACGAAATGTTCAGATTGAGACAAAAAATCACTTATTATGGGGATAAAGAATGTTTTCTAGAATCGTATGAATAAAATTTTTATATTTTTATTAATAAAAATTATATTCTTATTTTTTCATATGTACTAAAATTTCCAATTAATCTATAGTCATAATAAAATATATTTTTTCTTTAAACCGAATATTGTCGTTGGATGGTTGGATATCTCTGTTTGAATGACTGTAATGATAGCGGGGAAAGCACGTACTTTGGCCCGTGTAAGAACAAGTTTGTTACCCCTGATCCATGTCTGGACAACACGTCTTCATCTAGCGGCCTTCGAAGCCTCGTTTAGCGATTGACGATTGATTTTTTTCGCTTTGAATCGGGTTGTAATTTTCGATTTTGTATGCGGCGTAGTCGGCGTATATACAATAGTTTTATCGACTTGATCATCCGACAGATTTTATTCGATTTCGTCGAAACATTAGCGTCACCTAATACGATATCGATTTGTGATTGTTCGGTGTCGATGTCGATAATAGAAAGATTATATTCATATGCTAGGAAACAATGCGTCGATACTTAATATGCGTCTGATATATGCATTAACTTTTTTATATTATTTATTGATCGAGTTTCAAGTTAATTTGAAGGTTAGAAGATTATGATCTTTGAAAAAAATATGGAAATAATTTTATAAAATAATCTATTCGTTTTGATGTTATTAATTAATTAAAATTATTCTTTCTAGTAAATTATTTAGTAAATCTTCATTAGTTTATTAATCGGTATTTAATTTGCTCGTAACTTTCAGGCTGAAAAGAATCTACATAATATTTCGATTACCCAACGCGTTGGAAAAAAAACTCATTCAAATATTCACACGTAAAATAATATATTAATCCCGCATATGGCAAAGAACTAGACTATAATTCATAACATGCATCTATCGCGTGAAAACCTAACAAGCACATGGAAATATCTTTATAAATCAAACAGTTTGTCAATATTGATATTTTTCGAAATATATTTATGCAAATTCGCGCGACACGACCCACAATAAACAATAATGAAAATGTTACTTCGGACACAATACAAAACGAAATAGATCTCGTATAAATCACGAACGATGCATACAATATTTCGACGCGAGCCGGATTCGAATATTTCGCCATACTTTATTACATCCCGACTCTCAAAAGTTCTCTTCCTCGTGTGCAGCCGATCAATAAATCATTCGGGAATAATACGAAAAAAAAGGAAAAACTAAGCGAAAATTCCTGCATTGTTCGACTGTGACCGAAAAATATTTATTAGAAAATTTTCGAAAGGCGGAAAATTCTAGATACGTCTCTAATCTGTGTTTTAGGAATTTCTCTTCAAGCGAATGGACTCTAAGCACGTGAAAAAAGCCTCGTTTTCAGCCCTGTTTCTGAATGTACACGCAAACTAGTTTTTTTATTCGATAACGACACCCTGCTAATCCGGAAGGCTTCGTAACATTTTTGTGGTTTTTGAGGGATATGAAATACGACGTCGTAATACTGATAGGGTTGTATGTATCAAAGGTTTTTCAGAAATGTGGGTCATTTTTTACTTTCGAAAATGGTGTGTTTAAAATTTTCAGATTGGCTATCTCAAGGTTTTTTGATGCTATTGCCTGAATTATGCAACAATGTAGTTCATATATTCGATAAAATTTTTGCGGATTTGCCAAAATTTAAATGAATTTGCCTTGATAATTTTTTATTAAATATTTAGTCAGTCTTTCGATATGGAAAGATTTTTTTTTTTTAAAGATCGTACTAGCTTAATTGCGAATCATCAATAATATTTTATTATGAACGAAGTTTCACGAAATTAACTCATATATATTTATTTGCAATATTGACATTTTAACTTGAAAATTAAAATGAAAATTTCTCAATTCCGTTCAAATATTTTGACCCAGTTACATCACCGCGCGCCTAAGAAAAGACGTCATATTTTTCAGAACATAATTGCTTTTTTTTCGTATTAATTTACTAGACTTTCCAACATTATTTATCACCATATAAAGATATCGCTTAGAAAAATAAACACAAATTTTTCCACGAGCAATTTTCGCGCGCTTCGCTCTTACCACCGCCGCCAATAATTCAATATCGTACGCAACATACGATGATTTATCGCCGAACCATAATAAATGTTAATTTACGAGTTCGCTATAATTAACGGGTCGTTTTGTTGCCGATCACCTAGAATTATAGAGCCGTTGAAAAGGCGTAGGAGAAATGGCGGTAATCGGTTTCACGCCTCGCGCATTCGAACTCGAATCGATAATGACGCTTAACATTAACATCTGAATTCGGTCTACGTCATCAATTCCAGATAATATACGTTGTTGTAGATATTTGCAAATATTATCGACGCGGCAATAAATCGTTGGCGAATCGTTTTTCGCGCAAACACGTTAACGTCCGCACGCTTAATTGAATCCGAATCACAGTAGGCAGACGTCGAAAGCGGGGAAACGCACCCGTTTTAATTTCGCTTAATTGTGTCTTCCTACAATTTTAATCGCATCCAGATAAAGGGTTTTCTATTTAGCTGCTCGCTGAACGAACTGAGAAACTGACCAAAGTTTCAGATAAGGGCAGTTCCCGGAGAGCCGAAAGGGGCCTGCGGCTTTCGAATTTTCTCCTCTTCGTTTCGTGTTCTTGAAACAAATCAACACGTTATCTGCATAAAGGATAGAGTGGTTGTTCGCTTCGTGGTTCTTTAACGAGGTGACGACTGCTTCAGTGCCGCCAAATAGCCGAGATGTACTTAAAATAATAACAGCGTTGATAAGTGCTTTATGGGGATGCATTATTCGAAAGTTGGACTGGATGGTGTACGTGTGCGAAGACAGACAATGGTATATTTAGATAGGAAACGTCACGTGCAATTAATTCTAAAAAAATATTTTGTATAGAAAATTTAGATTACATTTCATTATTCATAGGAAAAACAATAGTTAATTTGAAAATTTTCCCTCTATGAAGTAATTATATAAGCGATTCTCATAATCGTCTTATTCAAACAAAAATATTTTTTTCTGGTGATTAATTCAAAACAATCAAACCTTTTATCAAATATGATGAAATAGATTTGTACACTCGACTCATAAATTTAAACCTGAATAAAAAATCCAGTCATACGCTCGATACACTGTTATAGGCATTCAACGTTCATTTACCTTCGATTGAAACGATTTTTCCTCAATTTTTATTATAATGATCCCTTATAAAACTGCTTCCGTATCCTTATACGAAAGGAAACGTTAGAAGGAAGCGAAAAAACGAAACAATATAACGAATTTCTTATGAATGAACATGTTGAAAGTTTGGCCAGTGGAAAACAAAGACCACGTTAAAAATACATATTGGTGTATGGTGCATGAGCTGATCGAGCTTGCGCAATCACGCCTTAGAACCACCTTGGGAATGCTGAAGAAGGCGCAACACTACAATTAAATCCAAATCAATAAAAATAGATTCACGTACCTAATTTAATGTCTTCGTGCGGTCGTCAACGTGTTGGCCGACGTGACAACCTCTACTCGAAACGCGCATTTGCATAGAGAGTAAACAATAAGCCACGAAATTCATCCTTCGAATCTATCCGATCTATACAAATATTAAGCTTATCTTCATCACATTAGTTATCCATAGATAAACGAAATGATTTATGAGTTCGTTTTTTCAAAAACAATTGCAAATTTTAATTAATCCTAGAGAAAATTGGACCGAGTTTAAAAAGCGCACATATTTCGCTGCGGATCTCGTTAAAATGCAAATCGTCGGGTTTTTAAAATGCTCTTTTCGCGGAGACATGTTTTTCTACTTTAATCTACTAAGTTTTCATTTGTTTGAAACTACTTAACTCTATACGACAATTATACGAATTATATAATCAGTTATTTCCGTACACTTTCTAGCAACGCACAAATCATACATAGCGGCGCCTTATCCGGGATCTAGTCGAATTTTCACCAATTTAAGTGGCCATTTCGAATTTGGCTCACACGTCAGTCTAGTATGTACCATATGCATACATATGCGGATTTTTTTTACGGATGAGTCGGTGGAAAAAGGTCGCGCTTCGCTGGTTTTCTTGACGGCGCTTTCAGGTGCGTCCGCTGAATTATGGGCAGCGCGGTTTCGCCAATACGTTTTGTTTTGATGTTAGCTTTTCTGGGGGCCTTACACAATGCCACGATGCCGTAGTCATCCGGAATATTTTATTGGTAATTATCTGTAATCGGACACAGATAACAGTTAAAAATTTGGACACCTAGGTCGATTTTTGGTTGCGCACCGGGATCAGTACATTACGCTAGGAATAAGCAAGCGTTTGGATGTTTGGCTGTTTATTTTTATATTGAAGTAGTTCTGCTTGGTCGTAATTTTGCCTGTCAACTTGTTTAGTCGGTCAGAAGTTACTGTTCAAGACTATTTTTAAACATTTGAATTAAATAAATAAAAAAAAATACATTAGAATAAATTAAAGAAATGGAATTGAATAATTCATCATAATGTTGTATGAAAATAATAAGTATGAAAATGTTGAATCATCGTTTCGTAGAAGAAGAAAAAATTAGATGTTTTCATTTGTATGCAGAACTGTGTTGGCTAATGATTGATCGTTTAATAAATTTTTGCACGTCGGCATCGTATTTGTTTCAAATTATCCGATAATTTGTTCGATGTACGTTTACCGGAAACATATTTTTCCGTTACATCCGAAAACGTGTTAATTGAAACGAGAATATGGTGAAGTTGATTTTTTGCTGACGTTTTTTTCGGCCATTTACAGTATAATTTTTATCAGTGACAGCTTTTAACGTATACATTCATCAATTGGCCATTGAAACCTGTTGACGGAAAACGAGATAGCGCTGAACCAATTTGACACTGATATCATTACTTACTGAAGAATGTTAATTTATGTTCATTGATTATGTTGAACAGTTTAATTTTCAGTACAGTCACGTCCGATATACCGAACAATATATCAAGAATTTATACGAAAACAATAAAATTTCATTTATTCTATAATGTGAAATCACTTAAATTAAAAAATATTTTAATTAAATTAATAATTTTGAAAATCTTATCATTTCTATTTTCTTTCGAATTTCATTAGAAAGGAACAAAGAATATTGTACTAAATAACAGTTCAATTAGAGTAACGATAATCGCTCTACTTAGAATTGCAATAATCACTATTTTCTAAATACAACTGAAGTGAAAAAAGCATATGAAAATTTTTTATCCCGGCCCAATCGAGTGCTATAAATATTAGATATTATCTCGACTACCATACAAAACATTACTGGGCCGGCCTAGTTTGTCGCCAAAATCACTAGAGTCTAGTAATTTTAGACTAGACAAACCGACCATCACACGACCAACACACCAACAACCAATCACCATCGTGCACACATTACCATAGCACGCCATCGCAGATACGACACACCGATACGCGAAATGCTAATGCATCTCAATACGAAGGTGAGTCACACGACACCATAATAAGCGCATCTATCGTTCTGGACACGTAAAAAAGCACGTGTGTTGTGTGTATCGGGGCTTTCGACGTTTTAGGCGCCGTTACCATTCACACCACGAACCGATGGCGAGTGCAAACCTTTGAGACCACCGGCGTGGCCATTTTCGCCATATCGTTGCAACTGTCGAGTGCATTCGAATCAGGATTCATGGTGATTTTGATCGATTTTTTGTGGGTTTTGGTCTAGTTTTGATTTTGTGTGAAAATTGATTTTTTTTTTGATTTTTATTATATTTGATATTTATTTCGATTTTGTGTTTTGGCTGTTCGAATTCAGTGCAAAGGTCGTACGTTTGCACCGGACATTGGATATGAATAAGGCTAACCCTCACCCACTATTATAATTGCCAGAGCAGTTAACCTTTCATCTTATACACCATAGCTTCACCAAATGTAATGGTTTGTTGAATTAATTTTTTAAATACAAATAGAAATTGAAACTTAAATTCTTTTGCGTTTAATAATGATTGTCTATTTAAATTTAATATTTATATATGCGATCCGATACGATAGTATGTACACGTAAGCCATATACAAATATTTGAATAGGATAGATGACACATATGAAATGATTTCATGCGGAGGACCAACGCGATTTTTCTATTGTTATTCTAGGACAGTGGCGCCAAATAATCAAAACACTTAAAATTAATCAAACTTTCTCTAAATTGAAATTTTTAATTTTCGCCAAAAATTTATTTATGTACCGATTAAAATTCATGATAAATTAGATAGAAATAAACGATAGTGACTCATAGGACATTGCCATCGGTGTCCGGTCGATTTGCATAAGCCGTTTTTGATTTCTACGTGTCAAATTTTGGAATGACTGTGATTAGGATGAATAAATGACTTCATGATATACGCCATCATAATAAAAACGATCAGTGCTCGTAAAAGCTATAAGAAATCGTAAAAAAATCGTAAAACAGTGGTAAAGTGCATCACGTACGGTGCGTTTTCATAAGTTTGCTACATCAACGTCTTTCTTAAATAATTTAATGAGAAAAAGAGTTGAATAATACTGGTTTGGTCGTAAAAAATAAGAATTGTTGTCGTTTCTGGAATGCACTCTATTTTAAAATTCTGCGACCATTTTGTGTAAGTGTAATAAAGTTGAGATTAACGAACATGTGAAAAACGCTCTGAACTTTTATTGTTAATTTGTTTAAATAGTTTTAAATTTATATAAATCTCAATTACAGATTAAAAATAATAGAAATCTATTAATTAGTTCAAATATTCTATATCAGAGTTTTATTATACATTTACTCCATATTGACTGTAATAAATTACATTATTTTTCATCTGAATATTCAAAACAATGTTATTTAATATTGATTAAATGGAATATCAAATAGAGGCGTGTTAAAACAGCAATATCCAAAAATAAATTCGTTCGGTGCCCGAAACACGAACAAAACAAACGAACGGGGAGGGCAGCGGGCTCGCTCGCGCAATAACCGAAAAAAAAAGAAACTGTTAAATTTACGTCGCGAAACAGAGGCAAAAACATTTTAAATTTGAATACAAATGTAAATTAGACTGCGCGCTAATTATGGTACATACGTAAACGCGTATATATCTTCCAGGGGATGGTTTTCAGGAGTAGGCTTTTGTTCAGCGCCGGGCTTTTTTCGTGCCCAATTTTTTTCGGGCCATTTGTCTTCATCAAGGGCCACCCTTCCGACTTTGCGCATAAAGTGGCCAACAACCATCTCGAATTACGGCCGCCCTCTAGCACTTGGTTGAAAAACGAAAAAAAAGCACGTGTAGTACAATGGGGAATAAGGGAAGGTGGTCGAGTTCGTGACCGTTGCACGTACGTGAGAGCAAGAACCGTAACCGTGGGCCGAGAGTGTCCCGATGCGATTAGGCGCAATTTCCGCACTTTGCCGAAGAGAAAGTGTTGGAAAATTGTTCAGGATGAGGAAATTCAATTGAAAATGTGATTTATTACAGTGAAATATTAATAGTTTGTGTTTTTTTATCGCGCGTTAAGAAAATAATGGCATTTCATTCGGAATAAGTGAGTGGAAAACTTTGTATTTTGAATGAACTACTATAATTTTGAATAATTACTAAATTTAAGTACTGTTTGTTAAAATTTATATATGGATTAATAACTTCATTGTATGTCAATAATCTGAGACTACTTGTGAATTAAAAATTTCAGAATTCAACTATTTAAATGTACGAGTCAAGGAAAAATATTTCGAAATTTCAATGAAACCGGAAAATCTATACATTGGGTTGGGTATCATTTAAATTGCATACGGTGTAAATAATGAAGATTATATTAAATATAATGCTATTATAATAGTAAAATCATTATCATAATTATAAGCATTATTTGGTAAGATTTTGTATTTCAATTTAAAATATTTAAAAAAGAAATACATGACTAAAAAAATCAGATTGAAATGAAAATTTATAACGTGATAATTTATCCTCATAGCTTTAAAATAATATAATAAAATAAACACTCTATTCAACCAATTTCAGAAAAATTATTCAAAATACATACTATGTAATCATTATATAACATTCACATAACTTTTCCTTAAATAATAATAAAATGCTTCTCAATATACATATTTTAATCAAAGCGACGAACCTATCATAGAAAAATAGGCCATCACCAAGCACCCAAAATTCACTCGATTTTCGTCGAAAAAAAACACCACCCCATCCCGAAAAACCCCTCTTCCGTCCCGAAGGCCCAGAAATGAAAATTTCAGCGGACTTCTTAATATTTTAATGCGTCCATTTGTATACGGACGCGTGACGGGCTTTTGCCCCGCAGCCGGAGCGCGAGTTTTCCGGTCGGCGCACGACAAACTCGCCCCGAAAACACCCAAATAATCAACTAGTTATTCGCATTTAGGAGTACATAACAAAAACATTAGTAAGGTAAGCGCTGGGGATATTAAACCAGCCCTGTCCTTTTATATAGCGCTTATGTATACGCGACGATGTCATATAATAATGTGCGACGAGGTTCGCGCCGCGCATTATGTACAAAAGGTTAACCCGCCGCATAATTTCGGCCTGTATACGTATATAATGTTAAGTAGAACTTTTTAAATGTGATATAAATTATCATATTCTAAGCTTTCATTGAGTGCCGACGTTGGATTCATTTTTCATTGAGTTTGAAAGTCGTGCGTTTATTCGGAGTTTACGTAATGCTTGTAGAATAAGTCGGTATATAGGTCATTAGATGAAGTACTTTCAAATCGATCTTCATGACCCATTTTATTAATTCTTTATATAAATTATAGTTTTTAAGATACATCTATATCATTTTCAATCAAAATTTGAAATAATTATTCACATTAAGTTATCGATATATTTGAAAAAATTCAGTCATTAATTTTTAATTATTATTTCTGGTATCAAAATGAAAACAACCATATATCTGAAGAAAAATTATGTCAGCTTAAATTTTCAAATTAACGAGATTGGATTCCGCGATGAAATTTCAATTGGCGATGAAAAAGTTGCAAAATAAAGTTCACTTCGCATATACTGGCACACCGGATAAAATGAAATTTTCACGTGTGGGATGTAGGGCGAACATGTGAAAAATTACACGTTGGACGGTTGAAAAATGGATTTAAAAAAGTGCGAAAAAAATGGCAGATGAAAGAATGAAGTGGGACATGATTGTGGAGAGAGATTGCGATGAAAAATGTTCACAATAAACGTTATTTGTTAACAGTTTCCGCTCATGTTTTAAATAAACGTAAATTAAAGTGTTAATTGTTGGCTTTCGTAGGTTTAGCTCCAACTATTATTTTTACGTTACGTATTACACGAATTAATTTATTTTGTCATTATTTATTTCTAATCGTTTTAACCAAATAATTAAAAATTTCAAAGAAAGTCATTTGTATCGCGAAACATCTAGAACTCGAAGCTCGGCTTCATTTAAAGAGTCAAAAGCACTCGCTCTCCATTTTCTCAAAATACGCTACCACATAATTTATTCCTCGGCGAATCGGGAGGGTTTGTATATAAGTACGGCACCGAGCATTTTTCGAACGGAATCCCGCAATCGCCATTTTAATATCCCGACTCGTTTTCAGACGAGAAGAGAAATACGTAGGTGGGCTTTGCTCAGTACGCGCGCAAGATAAATACTTCAGCCGGCGCTCTCTCGACCGAAAGGAACAAATGTGCGGCCGATTTTTTTGCTAACGAGAAAATAAAGAGATACCTACCCTGAAAACCGACCCCCTCACCCACCCACAATCCACCCACGGTTGCACAAATGAAATGAAATGAAATAAAAATCAAAAAAGAGCGAACACAAAGAGAATAGTGGGTAGGGAAAGCACTCAGAGCTGTACGCTATTCAGAGACGGGAGCCAAACAGAAAAAAGAGGAAGTCCACATTCTGAGACACAACTAATAAACAAAATACCAGGCAAAAAGTCGTCTGAATTGAGACCGATTCTGATCTCTATGCTGGATTGTGATAGAGCTCAGATTTGCTTTAGAGGAAAGGGTGTCCTTTGTAACTTTTGGGATGCGGAAAGCCTTCTCGGAGCCAGAGAAGCCTTTATTCACGACGTGTGTGTATAAAGGAACTGGGTCTGGGTGATTCGACGAGCAGAACCACTGGAGCAGAATTGACTCCAGACTACCAGACACCAGTCGAGACTTTTGTGTTGTCCCGTACATATAATGTATCACGTATAAACAGGGTGCGAGATACGTTAGTTTTTCTATCGAAAAATTATGTAGAGGTCATGAAAAGTTTATAAGTTGCAAATAGAAAATTTTGAAATATTAATCGCTTCTTAAAAAGTATACACTTTTCGTGTTTGCAACGAAAAATGTAGTATTTTAAGAGATATTCGTGCAAAAAATAAAATATGACGGGCGATGAATTTGCATACTTTCCGCAAAATTTCGTACGCAAAGCGCTCATAAATCATACATTTATATGGTTATAGAGATGCAGCATTTATTTGTCGTCGCATCATACTTTTCAGGAAACAGTAAATAATGCGACTTGTCCGCCCCGTCCCACTGAAATTTTGTATTTATGTATTTTCAGCGGCGGTATTGTCTATGTGCAAAACGGTCATCCATAACTGAATTAAACAGACGCATTCATCATTTTTTATATAAAAAAATTAAAATAGAATTTAATAATATATAATATATTATCCGTGTGAAATATAAGCGTTGAGAGAACGTGAAAAAAAAAAACGAAGAAATGGTCATCCTATCCACAGTTTAAATATCAACGGGGGCTTATATGCCGCGCAATAAATTTGCAATATCCTCAGAAGATCTTTATAATGCCCTCCTCTCTTTTGATATGATTTAGTAGTTTGGGTTGGAATTGTCCACTGCTTTCACAAAACTATCTCTCGCACACGCGCAAAGAAAGTTTACCGTATCAGTTTCTCTTTGTATGAATATTTATCTTCGCGTTAAGGCGCCCGACCAAAGAAAACACACATATCTATCTAATGTAATATAAAGAGAGCGCACAAATACGCATAAATTTGGCAAACTTTCGCCAAATTTACGACGTCCTTCTTAATATTGTAAATAATCAGAAATTATTACACTTTACAAATGTGTATTTTTATCGGGGCATAAATCCATGCGCGACTATTGAAAATTTTGAAGATCAAAAGATTTGTTTTCCATACAGCTGTCAACACTCTGACACCTTTGAAGTTTACAAAAGAAAAATCTTTTCTCTTTAATAATTAATCTAACTATTTTGTACATCATTAAAATGAGTATGTAGATTGATTTATTTCGAATGTATTATTATAAAAATACTAAATTGGCTGTGAAAAAAAATTAGTTTCCTTAGTCATCGAGTGTCGCGTAAAAATATATCATTTTTGTTTTATCTGGTTATTATCAAACACTTTGGATTAGGGTATACGGCTACGGTCCAAGGGCGTAGCAGAAGCGATAAAATGATAAAAAACAGGATATATTATGACAAAGAAATTGCCATGGATATGCGATTCGCATACATCAAGCCGAGTCGTCTCCCTTTCCCTTTTCGACATCATTCCTATATAATAAAACGTAATATTTTCAGGAGAGCGGTAACGCTTTTTCTCATCTTTTTGAAAAAAAGTTGGGAATTCTTAACCGAAAGATGTATGGAAATTTCCCGATTTTCGCGTGTTTGCGGCAATAACGACGAGTAAATAACTTACATATTCGATAGTCATGTAAAAAGCGAAATACATTTAACGTCTTTGATACACTTCGTATGCTTGATGCGATATTATGACGGCATAAAAATCGCATAAATAAAACGCGGCCCATTTGAGTTCGCCCCTCGTGTCGTAATGTATAAAATATTCGAGAGAAAGGGTTGTTGTCATTTTTTATTCGTATGCCTATCCATCTGAGTGTGCAATTAGAATATTGCGAAAACAATTACGTATGCAGTTCAGTGAACCGCGCTAAATAATAGAACAATAGGATACATTTATAGTTAGTCCAGATGCGCATTAATTAGTCAAACGCTGATTAAGATGACGTATTATTGATAGTCAGTGTCGTTTTCGTAATTGTTCAACTCGGTTGTACATCCACGTGTTACCTGTCATGTATTCGTCAAAAGATGGATTGCATCGTTTGCAAGCAAATCGACACGCGTGAGTGTAATTTACATATTGGCAATGGTGATACAGGATGACATATAATCGCTGCACTTCAATCGACTGCAAATTGTTTATACATACATAATGTTTGTGTAAAAAATTCGAACGATTCTGTTAAACAGAAAATTTATTACTTTCAATTCAAAGTAAGTGCAACATTATATCTTTCATGTGCATTAAATGAAAAATCAAATCAATGAGACCTTTTAAAAAATTATATATATTTATTAACGACACAAATTATTATTGATCAGGGAGAATCACTGCACCTGACAAGCACACATCATTAACAATTGAAAAAATATATTAGCAATAAAAATATCCTTTCAACGCATCGATTAGAAAAAATTGAATCGATAATTACAAAAGACGAAAGAACGCGTGGAATCCGTGTATATACGAGATCATTTCGAACGCGTAGGATTCAGTATTCTCGGTATGAATCAATATTTTCGATTCATAAAATCGACCGGATATCGTCTGCGTTACAAATACCCGATTGATTTACGACCGCGAAATTTTTGCAAAGTCGATACAACGACGTCGTACGTTTTACCAACATCGTATTGAGCGTCTTGTCACGTGCTGCGATGTTAATGTACGTGACGGCAAAATCTGATCGGGACGCCTTCGCATCGCATTCATAATTAGCATAGAAAAAACGCTCGCAACTATTTCATATTTCCACCGATTTCACATACGTATTAATCGACAACGTATCAATTAAAAACGCCCATATACGTACGCGGATTCGATGCGAAATTGCATTATAATTGGCCGTCGTACGGCAAAAAATCCGAAAAAAAATCCGCATGGCGATTTCTGGTCGGGACCAGTCTTGTGGGGTGTATGAGAGGCGCCCGCGGCGCGGAACAAGTCTGAAATAAGACAACATTATTATGGCGTAGGTCAGTGATGGCCAACCCGCGGTTCGCTCGTCGTAAATTATTACTTTTGCCTCGCAGCGTATCGCGTGTGCATGTGCATGTATTGATTTATCGCACTTAGCATGCACGCGGGCCGATTGTCTTCTCGGTGTACTTTGTGCAATGTGCACGCCGTGGCGGTGCTATGGTGAATATCCTATGGGAGTGCATAAGTTGCATAAGTGCAACAATAATGAAATCGTTCCGTCGATATGCTGGTCTGCGACTAATAAAGATGTATTATGCTGAACGATGCCATGAGTTGCAAATCGCGATAGATGTTGGCGGGTTTCGAGCGAAAGTTTTGAAGAGATTGGTCTAATGAGTGGCATAAATTTCGAATGGTTGGTTCGATATCGAAAGGGTTGTGAATTTTTTTAATACGTTCATTTCAACTGAGTCTATAAAATATGATATTGTAAAATTAATTTAAACGGAAATGATTACGATTTAATTAGATGGTTTCAATGAATTATTTCTATTTATAAACATATTTTACAAAACACTCAAATTTTAACAATATCAGAGTTGGATTTTTAGAATATTTTTCCTTTAACCAATATCTAACTATAAGTATTGAAAAAGAAAATGCAAAAATTACTCGTTACTAAAGATTCGATAAGTTTTGTAAGGTGGAACATTTGAATATTTATCTATATTGTTTATTTATATAAGATATATTATGTTCACAAATCAATAAGAGAACTAGTAATCCGATAGATTTCAATAATTCAATCGATTTTGTCGAATTATATACAAATCAAAATAAGTTGTTGAATTCGATTCGAATTAAATTCTTTATGGGGACATCCCGCTGTTATACGGAGCTATTCGCCGGACTTACATCACCTCCGGGGCATCGAAAATCCCCCATACGAAATCTCACACGATTCCAATTTATTTTTTAGGTTTTCGCGACGCGAAAGCGTATTAATCTCAAACACCTCCGAGAAATATGTACGCCGCGCTGTAAACACGCCGGGCGAAATAATTTATATCGCGGCTATTAAATATAAAGCGTTTGTCTGTTCCGTACGAAACAAAAGGCACATACGCGCTCGCAGGCAGTAATTTTATATTAGAACTGTTTTGTTAAGGCATGCGTACTGTGGTAGTTCGTTGTCGACGAAACTGGGGTTGCCTAGGGGTTGTCTCGGGTAAATCTTTTATTTATTCGATTGCCGCAGCGGAGGCGTTCATCGCATTGGAAATTAGTCGAAACCTTCACGGATAGGGTGGTTTTTTTTTATGCGAGTGTCCTGTCGATTAATCTCTGGGTTTTGTTGGATTAAAATTTTGATCTTTAGAGATTTGCGTCGTGTTTTTAGTTGTGTTGCCATGTTTGCGGTTACGAAGAGTCGGACGTGTTGTATCTCGCGAGTCGCGCATTGGTTCGTTTTCGATTTATTATGCGTCGGATGCTGGGTATGCTTCGGGGGATTTTGAATAATTTATTTTTTGAATGTATGAATTTTTAAATAATATTTGAAACATATATTAATTTGAGTGATATATTCCAAAAAAAATATTTATTATTATCATCATAGTCATTATTACAATAAATTTAATCAATTTTTCAATTGAGAAATATTGAAAATTATTAATTCCTGTAAGTATTTTATGTTTAACTACTTTAACTCATCATGGGTCATTTTCACCATTCTCTCAAGTTAAAATATTTATTAAACGGTCAGTAAATTGATAGAACCTCATACTCTTAGTCTAGTTGTGAGACCATTTGGCAAGGAACTTCAACCTTAATCACAATAATCAGATATCAAATATCAAAAAATTCAATTCATCAAACAATTTTCATTAGGGACGTCCTGATGATAGAAGCAAATAAAGCAAAGCATAATGGTGACAAAATAAATTTAGTAATGAACATTTTTCTTCATAAAAATATATTTGACAAAAAAATGAAAAAGAGTAAGTTTTAACGACGAGCATTGTTTGATGACCATTTAAAAATTCATTTCTAGATATTTGTGCTTCGGAGTAAATTCACGACGTAATACATAATTTAAAATATCTATCTATCCTCTATATATAATAGAGGATTTCTTTTTGTGTCCGTGTGTCCATCTGTGTATCTGTGTGTCTGTTCGATGACGCTCGCGACTTTTTCGCGAATATGGTCTTCATATGCGTATACAGTTAACGTCTATAATATGATGCTTATTACCTACTGCCTCTGGCTTTGC
>JAOXNN020000017.1:1092413-1106439 GCA_028571205.2 Hydropsyche betteni
GTCTATAATATGATGCTTATTACCTACTGCCTCTGGCTTTGCCTATATGTCGTAATTGTGACAATAATAAATGAACTAGTTTTATTAATCAAACATTAAATATATTCAAATCGAGTACGGGTATCGGGTAGCAGATGTTACTACCGCCTTTGCCATTCCAATTCAGCTTCTCTGCCCATTAAAATAACGGCTATAATCCCTATTTACATCATTCTCGAGCTCGAAATCGCGACCTCCAAATTTAGTCTTTATAGTCATTATAATAACGGCTATAACCTTTGTAATTTTTATTTTATTACATAATAGTATGATTATAAATTCACAGCCGTTGTTATCAACATCCGGCCTATACATTATCCTCTATATATAACAAACGGGCATCGACTTTTCGCAACGGAACGGTAATAAAATATTTTTACATAGATTTAATTTTTTTATATATAATTCCGTAATTCACAGCCGATGTTATTAAAATCGGGCCTAATATAAGAATTCTTGTAAAAAAAATCGTTTGAAGCCACCATTTCGAACTTTTCACATTGTCACTGTCACTGATTTTCATTACTTACATTGTCATTACTTGTCATACATTACTTGTCATTACTTACATTTTCATTACTTACATTGTCATTACTTACATTGTCATTACTTACATTGTCATTACTTACATTGTCATTACTTACATTGTCATTGATTTTCATAACTCCCCAAACAAACCAATACTAAATTCATTCAAACACAAAACACACCATATCAAAAACCCAACAATCCATCCGCAATTTCCCACCCGCAACCCGAAAAACTCATCCGAACTCTCCACCATCCCGCGCACGCCTCGCAAGCATACCGCACCGCCCTGAAGCACCGGCACAGGCAGCCAATGTAAGACGGTGTGTGTCCGGCCTCCAGAAAGAGGAGGTGAACTCTCTTCGGGCCGGCCGTAAATCAGGCTCGGGCGTGATTCATGTCCCGCGGCCCCGGGGCCCGCACACCCGACATCCATCCTCCCTACCAGGAAGTGACGCCGAGCCCTACGCACCACCCCCTTTGTCCGATTCGGGGGTGGGTGGCGATACAGGCAAGGTCGCTCGCTACGTTGTTCCGAGGAATTGAGGCGAAATCGGGATTTTTTTCGTTGAAATCGGTCGATGTTTGAAAGTGTTTGGATTTAGAATAGCGATTCGTAAAGAATTCGGATGTATAAGTTGAAAATTTTTTGTAGAATTGTAAATTTTTTTCAGTGTTAAGATGAGGTTCTGTAGAGAGCGTGTGTATGGAAATGCGCGAGGGTGAATACGGACGTTTTTACGTTCAAGATTAAGAGTTTTTGTATTGTATTTCGTTTTTGTAAATTATTTGAATTTTGAATGCAAAAATAAAAATGTGTCGAGGAATTAAAGCGAAATCGTGATTTTTTAAATGGAATCGTTCAATATATGAAAGTGTTTGAATTTAGAATAGTGATACGTAAAGAATTCGGATGTTTAAATTGAAAATGTTTTGTAGAATTGTAAATTTTTTTTGTGTTAAGATGAGGTTCTATCGAGAGCGTGTGTACGGAAATGCGCGAGGGTGAATACGGATGTGTTTACGTTGAATATCAAGAGTTTACGTATTTTATTTTGTTTTTGTAAATTATTTGAATTTTGAATAAAATTTTTTTTTTTTCTATTAAGTTTTACATTAATCGATTATCGTTAGGATGAAGCTACCTACATGTTGAGTGTGATAAAAATTAGATAAAAATTCAATTACCGTCACTATAGAAATACATATTTTGAAAACAATAAAATTTCAATAAATTAAATAATACGAAAAAATCGGAAATTCTAATACTATTATATATTTATGTGTAGTCAGGATAGAACCTTTTTGATACTATTGAAGTTTGGGTCTTTTTCTTGGGATGGGAGTGGGAAGGTAACTCTGAAGTAGTTGATTACTGAAACAGTCTCTTGCTAAATAGTTTCAGGCCGAAAGTACGTGGTCACATCCATTTATTAATTGCGTCGCATTTAGCTTAACTTTGGTGGGAAACGATGCATTCGGCAAGGCTAAACCGGTGATTAGTACATTTATATAATAAGAAACAATTTAATTTGAATTAATCACAATTATTTATAAATTTTTATCAAAAAAAAAATTCGATTCCCTCATTTTGAATATTTAACATTAACGAATAAGAGCAAAATTTACGAGTTTCGATAAGTATTTAATTTTTTTATGTATCGAACTTATGCTAATATAAATTGCGTAATATGCTAAATGAATAATTATTATTTTCAATGGGGAAAAAATATGTAATTTTCTGAAATTATTAATTTGGCCAAGCAATACGTGATGTTTTTCTTCATGTAATCGATTGTTTTTACTGTATTTGATATCATGTAAATTAGCGTTTATGTATATACTTTGAATTTAATATAAATAAAATATCAATTTCTACTTAACACGAATTCAGCGTGACGTTTTCGGTGAAATATACGAATTATAATTTGCGAATGTTCCTTTAATGAACATTAATAATTCAACAAAATTTGTAGATTTCGTTCGCAATTTCACCCGCACATTCACTTACGCAGGCAATAAACTAAACTAGCATAATATAATAAACTAGAAAATTCATTTTGCGAAACTGTAAAAATTAAACTATCCAACTAACTTCTACATTACGACGGCTTCCCGAAATTTATAACATTTATTATGAAAAGCCGCATTTATAGAGGCAAAGCGAAAAGGTTTCCATCGGGGGGCCGCTTTAGTTGGTTTGGGGATTTAATCCTAACTTTTGTTTCATTATACGTAAGGGCAAAGAGATGGAAATATTAATCATCAATGAACACACAAATTCAATTATTGTTTCATATATTGCTGAACCCGAAATTGTAACCTTTGTTCGACGCGCAATACAATAAAGCAACTTATATTTCCGCCCACGAAACAATATACTATAGTCATTATTATTTCGCGAAGGGCCCATAATAATTTTTTACTATAAATCTAATGACGACTATGCTTATATTATTGAAGAAAACAGTCTTTTGATCTATATAAAAACATAATTTTTCGAATGAAAGTTTTTTTAAAATTCAATATACAATATACCATTCAACCTATTTTTATTTTTATAAGTGCATAATAATATTAAATTCAATAATATTATATTATTTATAGAACCTCTCATAAATTTGTCCATTGTGTTTTTTCAAAGAAAAAATAAATGGTCAACCTATTCAAAAAACACTGAACAAGAGTTCAAAAGTCGTTCTTCGGTAATGAGAATCGCACTAGAAATTATGATGGTCAAAGTAAAATATATGTTCAATGGATTCGTTGTTAGTGCGACAGTTCGTAGTCCATCATCATTGACGTTCTCATAACAGTATAAATCTCTAAGATTGATCTTTATACGCTTTTCTCAAAACAATTTTTCGTTTTGATTTGCGATCTGGCTAGGTAATGCCGGACTCGACCTTTGAATTAATCTTTTTATGGCAAATGGATATTTACGGGGATTGTGATGACAATTTTTATGGTGCGAAGGGTGGCCTACAATAATACAATCCCCAGGGCGTATATACGAAATAGATTACGATAGTCTCTATATTCAGGTTTTTTTATATGTCTGCGATTTCGCTTTCTTCGATCAGTTCTTTAGTGAAAAATTGTCATGTGCGGGTATTACGACAAAGGTTTTATTTTCGAATAATACTTTAAATCGAGCATACAAAATTCAATAGTAAGTATTCGATGAAAATTATTCGATTCGGAAACAATTTGTCGAATGATAAATAAAATAATTCAGAGTTTTTGTGTTAGGAATTGTTACATTGGAACAAAGCATGGTTATTTATTGGAATAAAATAATGTATTTCAATAAAAAAGAATTTGAAAATATGAATTTGTTAACATGATAAAGGGGAAACTTGTGTAATTTTGTGATATTAAGCACATGTTTGTCATTATCTTGTATTTTATAGTAAAATAATTAAAATAAAGCTTACAATCATAAAGCATCAACCCTCTTTTTCCTGTAATCCATCACCAATTTTAAATGACATCTCTTCAAATGATTGAAACCGAGACGTCTAATTTCGCAATATATTGTTTATAACAGCATGATACGTAAATGGTTAACAATATATTATGCCATCTAAAATACATTGAAAATACCAGTCATCTAAAATACGAGTGAAATATAGTTCTCTAAAATAGTTGGTATAATATTATTTTTGAAAATCAACCTTATTCCGACTATCACTGAATTAGATGCGTCATAAAATTAGACGAGTCTCCCCTATTTAATCAATGGTACGAAGTGAATCGTAACTTTGAATTTTCATAAGAAAAATTGAAAAAAAAAAAACGTTTCAAACATGAATATTAAAAAAACTGAACTAGTCGTAAAAAATTAGACATCTTATCCTTTTTGAATATCTTATGTTTTTTTTTAGCAATTATAAAAGCGCTTAAATTTTATGGCCCATTTAAGTAATTTTAACTTCATTATTTTGTACAGACAAAATTTTTCGAGAGTCTATAATTTGCGTTATGGCTCTTCAATTTTTTACCGATTCTATTATGAACTAATTAGTTGATAGTTTCAAATTAAAATTTTCAAATTTATATATGGTTTATGAGAAAGAAAACAAATATCATATTCATACAAAACTTACACAAAAAAATTATATACTTTTCCCCAATATACCGAAAAAATCGAGTTCCAAACATTTTTAAATATTAAAAAATACGATATAAATCAATTATATGACAACAGAAACCGCTTCCAAACTAAAAAAAAATTATCAAAAAAAAGCAAATACATCAAAAAATATATATACAAACAAAAAAAACTAAAAGGCTCGTGATTAGTATAATTCGGTATGAGGCGAAACGGCGATAACGACACCGCAATTACCTCTCGGATGCGAGAAATTCCTAAGGTGCTCAAACACCACACCCCCAAGAAGCAGGGGGTGGCCACCCCCGGTATTATTTATGCGGAAGAGGATGCTTAAAATATTTAGCCCGACCCCCGGAACGTGTCTCAACCCTTGAGTTCGGCTGCATATTATGCCCGGGCACGTAATGAAATACTTTCACGTCAGTTTATCCCCGTGTTTAATATAATCCACCGAATATTGTGGATATCGCGTGCTCTCTTCTGGTTGTTGCCCGTGACGGATTTGTGGAAGTTTGGTCAATTGAATGGATTTTTGGTCGTGGAAGTGTTGGGATGTTGTATCGTGAGTGATGAATGTTTATATCGATTTGGGGTTTAATTCAAATTTGAAATGAGGACGGAGATAATAATGAAAATATAAATTAGGTTCATAAGACGCTCGCGAAATACAAAAGATGGAATTTCCAACAATTAAAAGTGTATACGAAAAAATAATGTTAATTGAATCATAAATAATTAATGACTCATTTTAAAAAGAAGCTCAAATTATAAAGTTAAATAAGATCCCTGAAAAAAATTATATATGCATGTATACAATTTAAATAACAAAATAGCACAAACATCCTGCGAATTTTTTTCGCATTGAATCCTTCACCCAGCAAAAAATTCATTTATCAAAAATTCTCCACATTAACAAAACGCCGTACAAAAGCGTTAATTAACAACCGCGAATTTTTCCGAAAACCGCAGCACATCCGACACTTCCGACAACCCCCGCCCCCCCCCCTAAAACTCACCCTAATTAATGTGCAGCCGCAGTTTTCGCGCAGATTATTTATCAAATCGCATAAATTATTTAAAACAAACCGCGAGTTCGCTTTCGCGCGTCGCCAGAGACGCGCGCCGCATTCCTCCGGCAGTTAATAACAACGGCAGTGTTAATAATTTGATAATGATAAATAAACTCATAATTCAGTCGGCCTCTCGCTACCCCTGCGAGTGGGCGGCGGGTGGCCTTTGGGGGTGGTTGTAGCGTTTTGTACGCGCAATATGAAACATTACACCCCGGTTTCTATTAGCGCCGCGCCATAATTCTAACGGCGTTTTCGCGTGTTGCCGCCCACTCAACTATAAACATGCCCGGCTAGAGAGTGAGGTGCAATTTAACAAGGTGAACCGGGCGTCCATTGTTGGATCTTTCTTGTTTGGGCTGTGTGTCTAATTTGGGGTGGGTGGAGGTCGGGTGATGATTTTGGGGACTGTTGGTATTTGATTTGGTGGGTGATGCTGGTTCTCCGTGTTCGATCTGGATGTCGATTGGAATTTGCGTGATGATCGTTTGATTTGGTGAGTGAAGGTGAGTTGGAGTTGAAAAAGATGGATTTGAAGATTGGGTGTTGTGACTGTGGATTTTTGTGTGATGATCTCGTGTTCGATTTGGAAAATGTGGGATATGGTGGTTGGTGATGGTTTTGTGATTTTCGTTGGGATATGAATAAATTGTTTGGTTTGAAAAGTGGATTTAGAAGATGATATATACGGATGGAATGGTTTGAATTGGTGTTTATTAGATTATAGATTTATTGGTGTGATCTGTATTTATTTTTATAAATTTATCTATATTAAATAGCTATTAAAAAAAAGGATTGTGAAATTAATTAAAATTTCACATCACCCAATTTTCCACTTAAATTATTTTTTCAATAAAGTCACAAACCATAAATAAATGCATAAAACCTTATCGAAAAAGATCGTCTCGATTATAATTAAAACAAATTTTCCTTTACTTCCACTCTGTATTTACCATATAGTTTCAACACCCTGACATTTCACGTTCGAACGATTTTGACATTTACACAATGTAATTATCTTGCATATCGCTAAATCATCTGATTATGACCCAGAGACAAATTATTAATTTGTCAACAACACCATTTTTGTACTGCATTCGAATCTACAAGTGTCCACCTCTAATTATTTACACGCATAAAAAATTCCAATCATTACAACAATCCATAATTGTATCACGCTTTAAACATCGTCTCGTTAACATGAAATATAGCATATACTTTTTCCCACATTTTTTCGGTATTAGAGGGTTCGCATGTTTTATAAATTTAATTTAATTTTTATATAAGATTATCACGGAGAGATAAACCAAGCTGGGTGGGTGTGGTGAATCTGCCGAGGAATATAAGGGAAGGGCCAGCCCTTAGTGCGGCGTAATAGGTAAAATGAAAAATAGACCTCGATACAAAAGATGTACGAGCCGTGTACAACAAAGGTATGTTTTCCTCCCGAAATGAGATCCAGCGGTTCTCAAAGTTTTCGCAATATTTATTATTTCGGCGCCTCCAGATATTGTGTCATGTATGTGAAAGGAATGAGAAAAAATATATAATAATTTATTTCTTCGAGTGGAAAGCGATAACGATCGTCACCGCTTTTCTTCGCTGTAAATTATCGAGACTAGACGCGATTCGAACGGGATATATTGCTTTTTTTTACGTATTTCAAGGCGCCTTAGATCGGATCGTTTTTTTTCTATTATAAAAATATAAATATTAAATAATATAAAAGAAAAATAATTAAGAAAATACATTATTTTATCGAAAGAGTTGAATAAAAGAATTGAATCAATTGAATGTATAATATACTCATATTTTAATATAATATTTTTAGTATATCTCAAATCCGAATCAATGTATCGAAGCTCACCTTTTTTCGAGCCAAATCAGCGTTCTCGCACCTCAGAGGCGGGTTCTTTTTTTCCCGACACCCTCTCCCGGCTTCCATACCCCACATATCGATCTTTAAATAATTGAAACCATATTTTATTCGGTAGATTCGATAAGAGGCGTATCTGTGCACGGTATACGGGGCATTTAAATTTATTGTTCGAGTATCCATACTCGCTTGAAACTTTCACCTATCTCGGCAAAAACTCAAACCGTAGATAACGCGGGGCGAACTCACCCACCCACCCCCAAGAAGCTGCGTGGGCCCTTCCATTTTTTCTCGCGACACCCCTTGCGAATCCCTTCTTTCCATTCACGATGGAGGCCAGGAATCCGCCCCTGGAAACGGGCGAAGGCTCCAGAAAACCACCCCCTGGTCCAAGGGGGTGGCCGGCCGCCGATGCGTGAAGCAAATTACCAAGCAAAAATATTCCCAAATAAATTGCAGGCTTACGCCCGAATTCGTGTGTACGCATACATTTGAAATGTGGACGCGGAAACATCCTTTAAAGAGGTGCCGCTTCAGTTTCGCGTCCTTTTCTTTCTCGAATTTTACGTATGGCTGCGTCTCTTTCTTTCTCGTTCTCGTAAATTTGGCGAATATAAATTTTATCTAAAATAAAAAAAAGGCGGCGAAAAAAAATATCGTGGGAGTGCGGGGAGAGAGCGTTCGAAGAAAGCGGCGTTAAATTAAAAGCGGTTTTTCAATTTTCAGATAAAATTTGATTAATGCGCAAACTCGTTAATGGTTAATTTATTTTTTAATATTTAAATTAATTTTGTAGATAAATTTGTGATGTCGCATTAATATCGGAATTATGCTTTGAGTGGTTTACGCATAAGCTATTTTGTAAATTTCGCTAAAATAACGACTTTAGTGCGTACCTATTTTTTTTTTAATAATAATACTTTTAATATTAATATTCTTCAATCTTAAATAAAATTAAAAAAATCCTATCCAATCCAAAATCCTTTATTCAAAAAATTTCAACCTTTTCACATTTTTTCAATTTTACCCAGAATCCACGTGTACCTATCAATGTTATCCATTGGGCCGTTTCGAATTCACCTGTGGGCATTATAATGGCGGGGTGGCCAACGTCTCGTAGGGTTGTCATGCCGCGATAGGGCCCTACCCCTACCGCCATTCTGGCGGCAGCCCTTAAATAGGTGCGGCCATTAATCACAATGGCCGCCTTTTGGGGTGGTCGGTCCACGGAGAGGCTCTCCTTATTTTCTTATATTGTATTATGTTTTATATGAGGCGCATAGGACCGAAGCTCGCAATTCGATTCGATGGGGAAAATGAGGTGTTTATGTTGAGTTGCACAAAAAAGGGTCCGCTTGTGAATGTATGATTCGTTTGTGTTGAAAAAATGAAAAGGAGGGTATATGAAGTTGAGAATTAATTTCAAAATTTTTTCAAACTTTTCATATTCTTTGAAAACGCTTTAATTATACATTTAAGTTTAATTTAATGAAATGAAACATTTTCGAGCCGCTCTTAACATTTTATTGAGTAAAAAAATCTAAATCCAATTAACTTATTTTGACTTTTGCAAAATCGAAACTTCACAAAATTTAACGCCTTTTGAATCTAGGTCCCTTATTGTGAGTATACTGAGCCTTTTTTCGTAGGCATTCACGCTTATTCCTATGCAGATGATGCACGGATATAACTCAAAAAAGCGCGGTCATAAATAAGGACCCCCAACAATAAGTCATCCACGAAATGAATACGGGTGATTTGTTTTGAAATGTGATAAATGCACGCGCCCCCTCTACTGCCACCCACCCCTGCATTGTGTGATTTTTATCTCCAATTTTCAAGTTCGGTCAGGTATTTTACGACGTATTAATTGGTTGCCGTGTTTTGGATGAATAAGTTTCTTTCACCGATATATTCTATTCTGCTCTTTTGAGAGTTGATGTTTCTGAAAGTGTCTCTATATATCTTCGCCGTTTTGTTATTTATATTATTATTATGTTTGTCATAATTCAAACGAAATTAATATGGAAAAAATTGTTTCTCGAGCTTAGAAATCTGATCTTTTCCTCAGTAATCGATTTGTTTAGTAGAATAAAAAAAATGAGTGAGTTTTCATTTCTGTAATTGTTTCAATGTTATTTTTCGACTACATAAGATAATTTAATTGTATTATATCGAGTAGGTGCTGAATTAAAAATAATTTCACACTCTTTAATATCACACTAAATTCGTATTTATTAAACACTTTTGTTTCGGTTTATGCGAAATTTACGAGTAATGCTAACATCGGGTTATCAAAAAACGATAATTTTGATCTTAAACAAGGGGACAATCGTTTCGTTAAAACAACCTTTTTCAAAAACACAAATTACCAATATTTTTTCCCCACATAATATCCTCGTACGTGCATCGTAATTCTGAATCAAATCCTTTGTTGATTTAATGAATAAAAAATGCATGTACGGCCAAAATTTATGGTCCGCATGAAAAAAGGGTACACACGCATATTTCATATATAATTTGAGACTGCAAAATTTTAGCGAATGTTTAAATCACCTTTATCAATGTTTTATCGTATGATACAAAGCACGTAGCAATCTTCTTCTCCCCGTCCAGTGGTAAGGGGCGCCTACCTCTTACGCACCTACAAATGTGTTTCAGTGTTAAATTCCGTATAGCGAAGCATAAATTCTTTATGTATTTTTTCTGCCTCCATAAAGCACTGTTGGCTGCTTAACTCCTTGATTTATACGAGACGTTGGAAAGACAAATAGCCGGATTGTGTTCCAAATTTTTAAAGCCACATTTCGCCCCGCACACGCCCCAAAATAAAGGACGGGAGAAACTCCGCTTTTGGGGGTGCGGTGGGAGGCCGATTTTCTCGAAAACGGCGTATGGAAGGGATGGTTTTTCGTATGAAATAAGGGCGAAGAATATTGTCCTTCGATACGAGTTGAAAGGGCGCAAATGGACCGGTGCCATTTTATTTTCAACGCATATGCATACGAGACGCGTTCTCGGAATATTCGAAATTTATTTTTTAGAAATGTCTATATAACGCGATAATGTCTTATTAACAATCAATTCGAACTAATCGATATTCAATATTCGTCGGAGATTATACAAAAGGCTCGCATTCATTATAAAAATATAAATTTGTCTTTGGAAATATCGCTTATTAACGTTCCGACAAATGTATATATTTTAATTAAAATGTTAATGGACGTTGACTTAATGGCTGCTTCACGTATTAGTAAAACGATACTAAATTACTATAATATGTTTGTGTGAATTAGAGATAGAAAAAATACAGGTTTTTTTCAACGCTAGTAAAAATTATAAATATTCATCAATTTCCCGTGCGAATACGACAAAACGTCGAATCTCATTTTATCACACGGTTACTTTTAAGACATAGACCGATATTTCAGTTTTCCTCTTTTCCGAAACATTTGTTGAAATTCAAGAAAATATTCAATTTTATAATCATATAAATCTTCAAAACTTTTAAATGACTTAAGTTAATTTCATCTGTCCCAACTGAATAATCAAAAAAAATCAAAACTAATTCAAAGTTTCTAAAATAAGACAATAAAACATATTTGTACATCATAAATACTTTAATAAAATTTCATTTTATCATACACACAACCGGATCCAAAAACGTAATCACGCAAAACATCCCAAATTGGCAACATTTCAAACTCAAAAAACAATAAAAACAAAAAAAAAAAACAAGAGCACACTCCACACAGTACGGCGACCATCCGGCATTCGTGCGTGCGTGAAAGAGGTGTGCGATAGCGAACACCACCGAGTGACATATCGCACCGGGACAGGGGGTCCTCGAAGGCTGTATAACCGAATGGGGTTACATACACCCCCCTGGTCCCGGTTCGTTCCCGGTGCTCCCGAGACGCCGGCGATATCAAATGCGTCTTGCCTCGGGCAATATTTCGCTAAAGACGTGCCGGTCACCCCAAATTGCCTGTTTATTCCAACTTCATATATTAAGGACGTGTGGGTGCGTGAGCGCATACGTACGTGTGCGATAGTGTCCGTGCAAAAATACGGAGGACTACTATTGATATTTATGAAGATGCGCGTGAACCGTTCGCATATGATACGGTGTGTCCCCCGAATGGAGGGTGGGAAAAAATACTGATTTTCGGGCGGTTGGGGTGACCGCTTTTTGGGTGTTGCGATTGGGAATGGATTGGATGATTTGTTAAATTTTGTATGTGGTTAAAATAGTCCATAGTAATTTTGAACGTACTAGGGATGTCAGATTTACCGAAAATTTCATTTAACAATAAATTTTTTTTTTATTATTATTACTGGTAAATTAAATTTTGAATATATATCGAAAAACTGTAAAACCATAATAATTTACACATAAAAAAATAACAAAAATATTAAAAAAAAAAACTGTTCATTTACAAACACCGACATTGAATATTGAAAATTTAACGGTTAATTACTGAATTTTTATTTGGATCATTTTAGCCGACAAGCCAGTTTATCGGTTTACTGATATCCCTAAGTGTTATATTAACGTATTGTGAAGATAACTTTTAAAGAGTTGAATATTGAAAATATAATTGTTTCAACAGTTTTAGATTAATAAAATTTTGTAAATCCACTGATTACATCGTAAAATTTGATGATCAATAAAAATGATGAATTTATTGCGACTAAATCTTAAATTAAGTTTATATAACAATTATTTTAGTATATTGAATATTAACTTATCTATATTTTTAATGAAAGAGTTATAAAATATGTAATAATTTTTTTTTTAATATGCAAATTAAAATGAGAAATAAACAAGTATAAATAAATTATCTATGAACGATTCTTAAAAGCATAAAAAATATGCGATGACTTCATAAAAATTCCGAATAATATTTTTAATATGAAGAATGATTGTATTATAAAATAATAAATATTAATTTATATTAAAAATACAAAAATTCCGATAGAATGACGATTCATGCTCACCCTACATATTTGCCCCCCTACTAGGCGAAGCGTGGACTCGATCGTATTAACATTCTATGTCGATTCCATATTTACTTTTTCATCTTGTACCGTATAATCTAAATATCTTATAAATAATAAATATGAGACGAGCGTATCCCGGCATCAATTAAAATCGAAATTCATTCTGATGAAACGCGCAGTCGAGTTTGCGTTAAGAAAATTGATTGGATCCGAATACAAGTTTTTTAGTTCAACGTATCGGCAATAAATTCGTCAAAGTAACATTTCGCCTTTATTTATTCGTTCGCATGTATTGTTCTTTCTTTATATTGTATCAAACATGTAAAGTGTGTCCGTATTTACGGTTTCTGGATTAAATCCAATTACATTGGAAACACCACGCAATAAATATGTGCATTCTTAACGGAAGTCAATGACACAATAGTCGAGCTCGTGTATTTTGTATAGTAAAAATTTATTCATGTAAAACATGTGCGAATACGCGAGAGCCGTTTTAAGGTCACCATAAGCACATGGGTAATAAATTAGAATTACTATCTTGTTATTCATGCAACGTAAGAAAGTGTTTTAATTCCACTTCCTACATTATACGTAACGTTTTAGAAATTAAATTGAAACCCATTCTTCGAAAAGAAAAGTTTAAGAGATCGAAAGTTTCGCGAGTAAGCGTTTCTTTTGATTGGTGTGGAAAAAAAGTCATCGGTCAGGTTTAATTTTCAGTAGTTGAATAATTCTCGTGAACAGCATTCAAGCATCCGGATGATCAATATCGTAAATCAAGTAATAAATTTGATTCGATAAATTACATTGAAAAACAAGAATCACTTGATTTTATTGACGATATTACCGATGTAATATTTCACAAGAATTACTTATTGTAATTCATTTTAATTCAACAAAAAAAATGTATAAATTATTTATGTTATATAAAAAATAGAAATTTTCACCGAAAGCATTCGGCCCATTCTGACGAACGAAATTTTATTTCTATGCAAATTTTTAATATCGGCAGCCACACTTGGACACGTTCTCGAGGTACGCAACAATACCGTCCCGACCGAAAGTGGAAGACGAAGAAGAAGAACCACCAGAACGAATAGAAGAAGAAGGATCCTTGCGGAAGAGCGGAGACGAGAAAAAAATATATGTAAGGAGGAAGAAAGAAAGAAAGAAGGAAAAAAGGAACCGCCCGACCAAACCCCATCTCACGGCAAAGCGAAAGAATAAGAATAAGTTGACAGCGTCGCCTTTCCTAAGAGTAATGTTGCCCAAGATAAACGGCTGTAGCGAAATGAAGTCTCTCTCCACCCCCGGGGGCTGAGCCCCCCGTCTGGGGGCGCGGGGCCCCCGCGGCCCCCCCCCCCCCCCCCCCCCCCCCCCCCGGCCGGTTTG
>JAOXNN020000017.1:1106539-1139181 GCA_028571205.2 Hydropsyche betteni
GTGTTTGTTTGTTTGACAACTCTCGGCACATTTCCGGAACTGGCTGCGTTGTGAGCGCGTGAGTTTGATGTGGCATGATTTGTGTGACTTTTTTTTTTGTTTTTGTGTGCGTCCCTGTTTTGGTCTTTCTCCGTCCTTTTCTCCTTTCTTTTCATCGTACAGTCAACCCACATATTTCAGGGGCATTCATCATTGTAGATTTCATTGAACGGCACCGTTCGCGTATTTAGTACGCCGAATGTGCTTCTCTTTTGCCTCGGAACGGAATTTATCTGCGAACGCTCCGGGCAACTTGGGAAAAACGAATTCCCACACTTGCGAAAAATGTACGGGGATCCGCGTGAAAAATTGCTGAAATTTATCAAGAAAAATTTATGAAGATCGATCAAAAAATATATTTAATTTATGTACTGAAAGTTTTTGTTTTTAGAAAATTCTTAGATACAGCGATTGCAATGATTATTTAAAGATTTTTTTTTAATATTAAATGCAATGGGAAAATTAATTGAATTTTATTTGCAAATATAATATTAAGTAATTGATTGAAACTAAATATCAAAGATAAGATAATAATTAAACGGCTTATAGATAAATTGTAGGTACTCACACCTTATTGTGATATTTTGGAGAAAAATGGATTAATATTCGACTGTTTGTAATCTCCAAATTTTCACAAAATAATTGGTACAAATGATGATGAAATTTTTTTAATATTTACAATGATGTCAGAAAATTATATGATGATGATCATTCATATAATTATCAACATATTAGACCTAATATAAAATCCTCAAAAAAATAAAATTTTCTCAACACACCCCAAACAATTTTGTTAACTTCTCCACTAAATAAAAGAAAACAAATTTCAATCCCTCAAAAAATAGTTCCAAATTCATCCACCAAATACAAAAATTCCTTTAAAACTCCACAAATAAAACCTCAACTCGACGTCAGAGCAATCCAGCACCAGCGGAGACCTAGAGCAATATCTCGCTCAGACTCTGGTAGAGGCTACGGAGGGTGGCCGCCCACTCCGCCCACCCGACCGCCCCCTGCCCCTGGTCCCGCCCTGGCATATCAAGAGAGGAGAGAGAGGCAACGGCACTTATTGTATTTTTCAAAAAATGTATACGATAGTGGTGGCGGCCCCGCTGCAATATGGCAGAAAATTCTTCTGACGTAGGCCTACGACTATCGCGCCATGATATGTGGCGTGGCTGTGTGGTGTATGGTGTGTGGTATGTGCTTCATACATACGTCTCGTTGCCGTCGATATTTGGGGATGATGCGCCAAATTATATACGCCCCATCCGCCCTTCGTATGACGTAAATCAATCTAATATCTGTGTATGATGTGATAAGAGGTCTCGTCGATGCGAGAGAGCGATTGTTTTATGTGAATATTTTTTTCGTGTTTATAATTTTTTTTTTAAATAAAAACCGAATATTTGATTCAAATTATAGATATGCTTTATGAAATCAATGGTGGATTAAGAATATATATATGTGAATAAGTATAGAAAATATAATATATTGAACTAATGTATATTTTTTGATGTTGATGAAGTCAGAAGTTTAAAGTTTATTATAGAAAACATAGCTATGTACTTGTTTTTGAAGTATATTAGTAATATAGTTGTAAATTTAATAAAAAAGTAAAATCGAAGTTATATAGAAATGAAATCGAATAAATCGAGGAATGAGTGTATGTATATAGTGAATAAATCATCGAATTTCATAAAAAGGGAAAAATAATTCATTCTGACTTGCAATATATCAAGACACCTTTTCAAAAAATTTATCGTTTACTATTTCAAAATTATAAAAGTGTTCATTTTATATTAAAATTCATCAAGATTTTTCGAGCGAACTAATCAAAAATTTATATATTTCTCAAATCGAAAATGCATGTTAATTTATACCGAGCACGTGTCGAACACAATATGCTAGCGGTCTTGCGCAACTACATGCATTACCTCCAGACAAACTGAGAGAACACCCCTAAAATCTAATAATACGGACACAGAGATATAGAATTAAAAGAACAGGGATGGAAAACAGGGGCAAATTGGCACAAGTGGTTCTGCCTGGGGCCATGGGGGGGTGGTTTATTTGGTATGGGGTTGGACTGGTGTGAGCCAGCCGGGGTGAAATGTGTGCGGAGATAGTGATATGTCCGCCGGGAAGATGCATTACTGCTTACCGAAAATTTCTCTACTAGATTGGCTTCGAGAGCGGAAAATAAGAGGACAGAATGGGGTGGAATATACCCCTATAGGCTCGCAAGAGTGTACAGCCCACGCACATATATAGTATCGTATAGAAGTCTGTACGCGATTCGCATTAGGTATTCTAGTCTGATACCCGACCATAAATAATTGGATTTGCGTAGTCTTTCAGGCTTTGCCTTCCATTAAAATAAAATTAAGCTCGTGTTGATGCCAAAGTTTTATTTCGCCTTTTTTTATTATCATTTCGTTTCTTTATGTATCGTTTCACTTTCCGTTCGGCGGAAAGAACAGTTTCGTATTGTATACGTTGGGTCATTATGATATAAGTCACCTTTTTATATTATTTTGTTAAATCTAACGATTATTTTTAATTAAGTAAATGAATCGTAAATGAAGTAGTTTTTTTCGGTGCATAATTAATTCGATTCATGAATACGGAATGCATCCATTTCGAGGACTTTTACCTCGTTTTACCTATTTGTGGGCATTAATGTTTCACTCAACGGACGATGGATAGATAGAGGCGAGCACACGTGGAACAACCACACTAAATCCATATGAAGATTCGTAGGTGTGACATTTTCTTTTGGTTTATGTATTTTCCCAGGCATTATCCGGAATAGATAAGCATCTCTTGACATATTTTGGCGGCACTCTATAAAATTTTCTTCAAATTGAAACGCTATGGCGATGACGAATAGGGACGACACTATCAATTCAATCATATTTTGTATTTTTGAAAAATTAAAAATTTTTAGGGAAATTTTAAATAGGTGTATTCATATTTTAAAATTTCAGAGTTGAGTATTAAAACAAACATTTATCTGAAATTTTTTTGATATATAAATCGAATGAGTTACATGAAGATTTCACATAATGAAATGAAGTAAGAAATTTAAGATTTTCCAAGTTTCTATTCGAATGTTGTAGCAAAGTGGTTCAGTGTTCAGCCCTGTTTCACAAACGATCCTCTCTCATCTTTTGTTACTTTATAATACACTCATTTCCATTAGCTTACCTGAACATAAGCCAGTTTCTTTTTTCTTACTTAATTTTTTAACAACGCACTCCGCAAGCGGTGGGGACCTTGTGTCACACAATTTATGGCCAAGGAAAAATGTCAAGACATCTGTTCTGAGTATAGCACCAAAAGCACCTATATCTCTACTATGTCGGCCCTGTTATTTTATAAATTCACATTTTTTATCTTTTCCAAAGCTATATAATGTGTATACGTGCGAGTTCGCGAAAGATAAATTCTTTCTAAAATATGACTAGACAATTCGCGATAATGCCTCCTTTCGCATATGAAAAAAATCCGCTCCGCATCTAAAAAATCTCCCGAAAATCTTTTGTATAAGTAGAGATTCGATCGTTTATTTTCCATTTTACTTTCGATTCGAAAATTATTCAGCAGCGTATAAATTTGACTATCAAACGAGGTAAAATGAAGGATATAAAGGTCGTACCGCTTCAAAGCGAGTCATCATCTGATACTCGTAAGATCGTTTTAATTCAACACAACGTTAAATATTTACATTAACGACCCTAATTACATCGGAAGCGTATAATCGCTCGATAAAAATTAAATTCGGCTCGATCAAAAATTATGGTAATGCGCACCTGTACCGTTCCGTGATGGTGAATATTATATTTTCACGAAACTGAAAAGAAGTTATAATGGCGACACGGAATGTTCGAGTCGGCGTGTATCATCCGAGGAAGTGGAGATAAAAATACAAAAAAATAAAATAAAATGAAAAAGAGAACAAAGAAGTTTGAAATAGGAGGTCATCTTTCTTTGTCACGTCCAAAACATCACACGCAACAAGGGTCGCTCCGTAAAAGGAAAAATAGGAGAAAAAAGCCCGACGCGATGGTGGAAAAAAGAAGTACGTTGAATTTCATTGTGTTTCTTTTTAACATAAAAATAATGAATATGCAAGAACTAAAAAAATGTACAGAGTATGTGTCGCCGTGAATGGCACAAAGCGACTTCGTAAACGGTCGACAATTCCAGAAAAAATAACACTAAAACCTCACAAACAGATCTATTGAAAAAATAGGTCAATTGTACGAATCTTTTTAACTCGTAACAATAGAAATTAACACGCGTACAATACAAAATTTCTTCGTAGCTTTCTTCTGACTAATTTTTGCGTAACAAGTAAAACATCGCCATGGGGCATAAAATAAAAAGAGGACACAAAAAAAAACACTCGGGTGCATCCAAGCGTGTGATAAGGACGAGGGTCCTGTACGATTATCCTTACTTGTCGAGATGTTCCCGCCTTTATCCCCATTTCTTGTACCCCAAAAGTTCTTTTGTGTCCGTAACAACAACTGCACGCAACTGTTGTTCGTACGTAACACGCACGCATCACGAATCTGCCCAAAATGCGATTTTTATACATTATTTTATCGTATCGGGGTTATAAGTTTTCGAATTCGTTTTCGTCCGTCGATTGAATGGGTTTTTCTGTGTGCTTTTTGTTTTTTTAATTTATTTTTCATCAGCGGGTTGTGGTCTTTTCACAGATTCGTTTTAATAACCCGTCGTTTGATGTCCGCCGACTTATTTTTCAAGATAATAGAATTTAAAACGGCTCGTTAAAATTATCTACGCTTCTGCCGCAAACATGTGAAAAATCTAAAACGAATGTTTTTTTAATGGTATACGAAAAAAAAAACAATGAACGTTTTAATAATTTGTCTATGGAACGATTCATAATTTGTTATTTCGACTGATTATAAATATGCATAGATGCTTTGCTAAATATACATTTACTATTCAAAATTTGAAACAATAGGAAAATATTCTTTAATTTTTGTATTTACAATTTTTTTATGACATTCTTGAATATTAACGATAAACTTAATTGCCATCCCTCCCAGAAATTGTGAGAATAGAAACTGAGAAATAAATGAAAATTTATTCATAGCTGAAATGATTCGTCATTTTAAATTTGCAATGATCATTTAGGTTAAATATTTTTCATTTGAGTAATTATTTTATCATATTTCTTAACAGTATTTTGAAATATATTTCAAACACATGATTCATCATGATAAAATTTCATAATGAAGATTTCAAATTGATAACGAAAATCTCTCGAAATCATCCAAATTTAGAATCGTATCAATTTCTTATTGGATTTACATATTTTCTCGAACTATTCTATCAATTCAAAATACAACTTACATAAAAATTGAACTATTAATTCAAAAAATGCCATCTATCGCCAAATGATCACATTTTTTCCCATAATTCCCCAAAAAAATCCTATCCAAACCCCAGTAACATCGAAACATCCACGACACAACAATATAAATATCAAACGAACATACCCAGAGGCGTTTCGCCATTATCGGCGATATTAATTTCTTGCGGTACGGAAGCGGTTCTATATACAATAGATATATCTCGGCCAGCGCTCCTCAATCATTATTATGAAGCGCCTCCGGGAATGGGCACCGGGACTCCTGTAGGAGGTTGGGCATTACTTTCCCATTCGTTCGGACGCCGAGAAAAACGAAAATAAATTTCTATTCGGGAGATTTAGGTACGTTTGGACCCCCGGCAATAATGTCCCGCTTTTGTGGAGCAAGATAGATGGTTGACGGGCCGAGGTGGAAACGCTCCCGGTTGCCGGTACACGGACTTTGCCGGGAAGAAATTTCGCACGTTTCGCCCGAGAATTTTTTTAATTACTCGCCGATAAAATATGTCGCCGGTGTGTACATTTGCCGTGGAAATTCAGAGGAGTTTCTGAATGTTTTTCCCTTGGGTTGATTCGGTGGAAATCCGGACATTGTGTTCGAATCAAGCACGCTTGAATCAAATTCGTTTCGTTTTCGAAAATTTTATATAGTCCATTTTTTTTCATAGTACATAAGTGCTATATAAAATTGGTATATATAATAATAAACGAATATATAGAAAAGAGTTAATATCCTTGAATTGCACCCGATCCTCTTTTTACACGGGCTATACGTTCCAGAGACTACCGTGTAAAAATTATTTTTAAATAATAATGTGAAAAAATTTCGCCATGTAAAATCTTAAAAAAAAAAACATAAATTTTTTTTATTTAAAAACTATAATTACATACATATAATTATAACATTATTGTGACATAATAATACATATATTTTGTTTTATACCGTGTTAAAGTGAAAAATCCATGTAAAAAAATAATCGGTACTTCTTACGTGAACCGCGTTATTTCGGAACCGTGTAAAAATTGGACTTGGGTGTAATTTGAATAGATTTTTCCAGTGAATTTATCATAAGAATATCAATAGAATATAAATTATAATGAAAATTTAAAACATTTGAGTAAATATTTACAAATTTCGCCTGAGGATATATGTGAATCAGTTTTAACGTTATAATTTAAGTTTCGCTTCCATTTTAAATGCTTTAATACGATGGAAATATATAATTTTAATATTTGAATTAATTTAGTATATCTTGAGATAAGAATATCTCGAAAAATGTTATTGATATCTTAAATGCTACATTGTATAAATAGCTTGAATAATATAAAAATTCGAAAAATTCAAGAATGTGATTAAGACTTACTACGATAGTGAGTTAGATAACGCGTTCGTTAAATAGAAAAAAATATACGCTTAGAAAAAAGTCTCCTTTATATAGCGGCTCGAACTTCCGCTAAATTAGAACTTTTGACGTCAATAGAAGATTAGAAAAGAAAATTTATAGCTTCACCGACACAAAGCTCCGGAATAGACCGTGCCCTGATACAAAGTTGAAAGTGCAAAAATATACCGGCTTAGGAACGTAGCGCACGATCCGACTCGTTACAGGAACACCAATCAAAATATTTTCGAACTCAATTAAAAAACACACATCCGCCACAGATCGAAACCAATCAAAAAATCATCGATTTCAATTAAATGATAGAGAGTCAAGTTTCGGCCTTTGCGCAACTCCGGTAATTAGTTGGTAACGTGTACCGGCTACATGTACCCGGGCAATATTTGTGTTCCAGTAGGCTCCCGAATGTCTCGCCCAATGATATCGGATCATCTTGATACTGGGCCTCGCCAACAGTATGTACATGTACATTGTGTGTATGTGCTCTTGGCGAGTATTTATGCTCTGCCTCTGCTTGTGTGCAAGAATGACTGCTAGAGCCAACGACTGGCAAAATAAATTGCTTAAGAGATATCGCTCCTCTTTCACGAGATGAATCCAGATAGAGGGAGGCTTGTTTACCATGTCCGAATATCGGGAAAATCGAGGAAAATTCCAGAAGAAAATAAGAAAAATTATTTAATGAAAAAAATGTATATATTCGTATCAGAAGAGTAATACATATGAAATAAAATAAAATCGATATAATATATATAAAAATCGGATTGATCTGTAAATCGTTGTATCGTCGACGATCTGCGATATCGTTCATAATCGAACAAACAATATTATATATCTCGTTTCGGCTATATTGGCTAACAATGAATAATTTATCATCGAACAAAAACAAAGCGAGCCCGGGCCGCTAGTAGGAGCACGGCTTCCCGCGCTTCGTATCGCATAAATCATCGGACGAAACGAAAAATTTCCAACGTGGCTTTTAAAATTTATTTACTAAAAATGAACGAGAAAAGTTTTTCGAATTTACAGAAAAGTTTTCGCACTGCGAACAACAAAAACGGCTACAGTCGGCCGCGTGTGTTGGTGAATGAAAACGTTCGGTCGGCGATTTGTATCTATCGCGAAATTATCCGAATATGTCGAATAACTTTTATCGTTCTGCACGTATAATATGTTGTGCAAAATATTTCCAATGTACACAGTTAAGGTTTTCTTCGATCAAATTATATTTTTCTTTATTGCCGCGCGGGTATCGTCTGCGAGGATATTGCGTCAACAACCTTAAACTTTTCCTAGACAGATTAATTCTCTGTGAAATTACAGTCATATATCTGCAACGGAATTAATGAAAAAATTATAATAGACAACGTATATTTGCCGCTGAAAAATACATGGGAAATATAACGCGTATTAGGAAAAGATTGAGTTATCAAATCTTTATTGCGGCCAGCGTACGAATCGAATTATCATAATTGTTTCTTAACACGCCATACTCGATTTCGTTGAGAAAAAAAGACCAAAGCGAAAACACACACGCCGATCAAACGAACGCGCACACATTTAACGACATTAATAATAATTTTATGTAAATTACATTATCGTTCCGACGAAAAAAAACTCAAATTTTATCGAACGCCGATGAAAATTCAAACGAATCAATTCGTACGAGATTCTTTCCGCGATTAACGTTTGCATAAACCTAGTGGGTGTTCTGTCGCGATTTGAATAATTCACATAAAAATTATATTATTATTTAGGTCTTTCCAAAGAATATTCTTAAAAAGGTCATTGTTCATGGCGAAATCAAAATTTTGACACAAATTGCGTGACAGAGCAAACAGTCGTCGCATGCGAAAATCCGCTATTAAATTCAATGTAACCGACATCTTTATCGTTTTTCTTTTATAATTCAAATAGCGACAAAGAAAAAAGGCGCTTACAACAAAAAATCTATATTTATCGAAACACAAAGACGCCGTTTTTCGAATTTCAATAGGATTCAATTCCATAAACTATTTAATACAATATATCCGCTTAATCGCCGGATTAATTTTGACCCAGTTTGTGCGTGCCGGGATCCCGAAAACACGTACCAGTACGTACATAGTATATAAGCTCGGATTATTGATTTCGCGCAATTTACGTGGAATTTCGCAGATTTATGTAATGCAAAGGTTAGGCCCCGTGTTTACCTCGGTGGTAGTGAGCAGTACGAACCGAAACCTTTCACCATAACACACACACACATAACACGAGGGCTGTATATCGCGAAATCGGGCTAAGCCAAACTCCGATCCGTTGATTCGATTCCGGGGGACTGAATTGAATTTTCTCTCGCTCCGCGGAAACTTTTCGCTTCGCAACTTGTTTCGTGGGAAAAGTTCGGCGATTGCTTTCAGGATCCCCGATGGGTTCGGTGCCGAGCTGGCCGTCCCCTTATACGTGTTTAGACCGAAAAGAAAATTCTTTTATATATGTATGTTTGTTCGTCGCGATTGCGTGTACGCTGTATTTTTTCGGTCGGCGTTATGGAGAGAAACTGCTGTATTTTCGCGGACGGTGAAAAACACGTACCTACGGCTTAAAAGTTTGTTTTCGTGCCGAGAACGAAATAAAAATGAAATCCTCGATAAAGTCCGAATTGCGTAACTTGTAATAATCTCATTATTTTTATTGCCGTGCGAATGTACACGGTAATCCTTCGACTTCGACTTGCGAGTCATATTTTTTGTCATCTTTAAATAGATCGATTTATTTACGTGCACTTTTTATATTTCGCGAAATTAATTGTTCATAATTATTCGCAAATAACACTTGATTATTATCTTGTCCGTAAATTAATTGATCCTTTTAACCGAACACTGTAAAATTTCAAATAAATAACAATAAATTTAGTTTCGCGAAGTATGAGATTGCATCGATTCAGACTATGTGAAAATCTTCAAGTTCGGTCACAATTTTTAAAATTACTGAAGATTTTTTATGTATAACTTGTTTTATGAATTATTTGAAAGATATATTATAACTTCACATTGAACTTCCCACAAATTTACTTCGATTATTTTTTTCATGAAATAATTTCACATCTATAATATTACAGTCCATAAATAAGAGATTACATAACTTAACAACGATTACAAAAGAAAATTTATACACATTATCAGTCATTTGAATCATTATCTTTGTCTATTTTGAAGAAAAAAATCACGCACGTACAACGCCGACGATTTGTAGACATTCATTTTTTTTTTTCGTTGCAGAAGCACGCGAATAATTTTCGCGTACGTTTTTTGTTTGGTTTTAATTTTAAAATCCGGAATAGAATAAACAATAACGTCGTAAAACAAAGCGGCGTTTCGCTTTTCCGTGATTTATCTGCGACACATCATAAAATAAATATTAATTCGCACATATGCACGCGCGGACGCTTTGAAATGAACGCGAGAGCGCGCGATTTGAATGTATAATAACGTAATGAAAGATGAAAATTATTAATAATGCGAAACGAAAAATCTTTCCATAACGCAGTATTATATATATTTTGGGGATGCACAATCAAAACTCACAAAAAACCATGAAAATTTGTAGAAAGTTCATGTTGATTCGGACGAATCAGTTGGAGATTTTATATCTCGAAATTGATTGCAAAAGATAACAAATATTTATAAAATTATTTTATTTCAGGAATTGATATAAACTATGATATGCTTAGTCATTGATTTATATGATCTTCAGTTTACACGATAATCAATTTTTATGATTTTAGGTATCGTCAAAATTACAATCATTTTTTATCAAAAAATATAATATTTTATACGTAAACATCGAATTTCAAGCCAATTATCCAAAGTGCGAGTTTCGGATCAGCACGCCTCATATATTTAATACACAATATAATAAAAGGCACATAAATAAATCCATAAATATATCATTTTATGGATGGCGTAGCACAAAGAGAGAACGGCGCGACCTGTCACGCGCTATCACGGAATGTCACACCGGGTGGACAGAAAAAAATGCCTTTGTAGAAGAGACTTGTTTTCCGAAATTCTCTTTCTTTTTTTTTCGAATGTCCAATACGTATACGTGGTACGTCTCGCCGAACTTACCTGCGTAATCTCAACTTTGAACTTTATAAAAAGCCATAAATCCCCAGTCACGAAAAAGTCTCGCTTCACGTTTTATATATTCGTATGCGAGTCGAAAAGGAGTTTCGGGCGATCTGATGATGAAAAATTTATGTTTGGATTGTGTTTCTTCGGTATTAAGAAGGTCAATTAAAGAAATGACATTTTATTCGAACATGTATTGAGTTTATATGAATTACTGAATGTTGAGATGATTAAATCTCAATTTTATTAAATTGATACACGAATTACGTGTGTCTAATTGACGATAAATTATTTTGAAACAGGGAGATTCGATATGTCCATGGAAATATAAAATTCGAATTTCTAAATGAAAATAATAAATAACCATTTGTGAAAAAAAAACAATAAAAAAAACAACAATCGACATCATGCAATGTAATAACCTGTAATTGACCAACCGACAAAAAAACGTATAGAGTTTCGTGTTTAACGAATGACATTTTTAACGCAATAAACGTGTAATCTCGCTTTTGACTACACTCCGATATCGAATTACGAACAGGTATTTTTTTTTCATTTTTTCGAATTTGATTCGAACGAAGCTCGTCTACGTCACATAACAGCACTGTGAAATGGATATATGAGAAAACCGATATCAAAACTCGCAATTTTCACCCACATTAATTCATCAAGATTCGCGAGCTTTGAACTCAACTTTCATTTTCATGAAATATGTATTTTTCACATAAATTTTCTTTACATTTCATAAAAAAAAAAATTGTCCGATTGACTTCATTTTTGATTTGCAGATCCAACCGCGACTTTTGATTCTATACCCCTCATATTACGTATATCCGTGTGTATGTAATCTCGGTTAAAGCGACAATGATTCATGAGCCGGCGTTGCTTATCGGCTATCTAAAAGCTTCGAGTCAAAAAAGCAGGGAAAGCAAATAAGACATTTTTCATTTGGGGGCGCGTGAGCGTAACCGTGCGCGCAATATAAACACGATTCCGTACTTAATTTAATTGTTCGAAAAAAAAGAAAAAGACGAGCTTTCGCGCGCTTTTGAGAAAGGCTTTCAAAAATTTTCACGCCGATAAAGACCACCTTGAAGTGATGGCAGAATTTCGCTGCGTTCTTTATTGAACAAAGTTTTAACGTTTGACAATCGTATATTTTATAAAATGTCTTTTAGAATAATGTTTTGATTGAATATTGTATCGTTTTAACCAATACGTTATCAGATTTATTTGAATATGATATTATGATATGGACTGTGGTAATAATATATCATTTAAATTGTCAGCGGTTTAGCTTCGTTGAACATATTGGTTTGAACCGGTCAATAAAGTTAAGCGACAAGTTGTGTGGTCAGTAGATGATTATAATTAGGATTTGATTGCTTGAAAATATGTAAAGAAGATTATTTTTAGTATTTATACTCTTTGAGAATTAGTCTCTTATTATATTTAATATTATTACGTTTTGAACATAAATTACAAGAGTAAAAGCATTCGTAGTAAAATTATTATTTAAATAAGCATTAATACACTCACCGACAAGTCGAAATAAAATTTTGATCATCCTCACGATAAAAAAAAATCAATTTAACAAATTGATGTGAACAAAGAAACTTCAATGATTGATTTTCACAATCACAAAATGTTTAATGAGTATTTTTCGTATGCACAAAACTTTCTTTGCACCATTAAGGTAGACACAAAAATCACACTTTTAACACGAAATAAATAAAATAAATATTTATAAATTGACAGTTTCACCGAACGGCTCGACAATTCTAATGAAAATGCATCAATAAACGAACGGATTGTTGCAAAACTACAATATTTCATCATGTGAAATACCGACGTAATATTTTTTTTTTAATAATTGTTACAATTGTATGACAAGTAAAAAATCAAATGATTATTTTGTTAGTGGAAATAAGTTTTACGAAACACGTCGTGTGAGAGTCGGATTTTTATATATTTTCGTGAAAAGTTTGTTTTTGAGAATTTTGTGTCGAAATTGAACAATGTGATGGGTGCTAATTAATTGTGAAGTGTTTGTATTGATTGAATCATGTGTGAGATGAGCAAATAGTTTTATTATTATGTGCAAATATTTTATTGCTGTTAATCAAAAGATGTCGAAGGTGCAATTGACGACATCGAGACTAGAAAATATAAGGCGAGTACCAATATTCGATTTTTTCTTATTTCAATAATACTGTTTGTTGAACACCTTTTTCAAAAATTAATTTAGAGATTTACTCTCATACGCACATCAAAATTTACTCTATACGAATTCATTTCAAACATATAAGAAAAAAATCTAAAAATCTCGCCCACCCAACCAACCCACACATAAGAAAAACCCAAAACATTTCAAAACCCGAACATCGCATCCGCATAAACGCGAAATCCGGCCCGGCTCCCGGTACAGGCGAATCCCGATAATCCGGGTCGTCCCGTGACGTCACGGGTCCCGCAAGAGATCCGTCCCATGGGTTGGGTCCCCCTCGAAACGCCGCTCGCGGCCCAATGATTTACGACCCTACAGTGTGGTGCGCCATGATTTATGGCCAGGTCCGAAATTCGTTGAATACACGTGTAAGCGAGGGTGAGTGCGTGTGTGCGTCGAGACACGCACACATCGGATGGGTCGGATATCGGGGGTGGGGGTGCGAATCGGGGTTCGCGGTCTTTTCGGGTTTTTGTGGTCGGGTCGGTTGTTTTGCGGCGGGTTTTGTAGTTTTGAATGTGGGCGGTTGTGTGGTGGTTTCTATTGGATTGTTATGTGCTGGAAATTGGGAGATGTTGAAGATTGGAATGATTATGGAATGGGTGTGAGATAAGATAGATGGATGGTGGATGAATGTGTGAAATGATTGAACGTTATTTAATTGGTTTAAAAAATTGTGTAAAATATACTGAATAAAAATTGCTCAATGTCTGAATGGATAGAACAAAATAGGAGAGATTTTCATCCGGAACAGGGGTATATTCGTCACTAATTCATAAAAAAAATTTAATACAGAACATTCAATTTCTAACTAAATAATCTCAATTCAATATTTTGATCACTCAAGCGATCCTAAAATATTTCAAGTTATCGATAAAAATGGATAATAAGGTAATACACCAGTTACGGACCATGTGCCTGTAGTTGACCATTTCACAGAAAATTGTAAATAATAATGTTTTGAAAGGTGATAAAAAAGTTTAAATGTATTTATTACTGTATACATTATATCTTTCATAAATATTTTGCAAATAAACAATATTTAAGTAGTCACTTTTGGTTTAATTGTGAGTGGTTGAATATTAGTTCACAAATGGCTCACTAATAGTTTCTTGATTTTCGAAAATGGTCTGAGTTTAAATGTTTATAAAATTTGAAAAATACATTTATTTCAAAAAGTAAACTTTGTACCATTATCTAGGAAGTTCAGCCTACATGTGAAGCGTATAAAATCTCATTATTTAATAATAGATCAAAGTTTTATCGTCATTTTTGCAAAAAAAAAAAACCAAAAACGGTCCGTTACTGGTATCGTTACCTTATACATACTCGAACTGAAATAAAATAATAATTTATTAATATGATTTTTTTCTGATATTTTTATCCGTGTTGAAAACCTCTGAATCGGGCGTACACGAATATTAGGACTGTATGATTGGAATTGTACCGAATTTATTTTACGGTCGTGTTCATTGTTTATATCCACGTGTGTGCGTATTTTTTTTCACGTGTATTACGATGACACGATCCCCTTTTGGTACCGGGCCTCATACCTCACTTTTTCACCTTTTGTTCGCTTTCGTCCGGTCTGATATGAAAATAATTAGTGCGAAAATAATATGTGAGCATTTTTTCATCTTTCAGCTCGATTTAATAGGTTACAATTCATATCCACCGCAGATATTGTGCAAAACATAGGTGAAATATGTATTCTTGCTGAAATATTCAGAATGAAAAATAAGAGTGAAATAGTACATATCTAATTTAAATGGAGTTTACAAAGTTGTAAATATATCACAAGAATGCATTCTATGCGAAAATGGAATGTTCCGTTCATGAAAACGACATTGGTCGTTTAACGCTGAAAGCTTTATGTTAGTGTACTTCGGTAACTTTTACTCAACTTTCTGGTGAATCTTATAGTAATTAAAAAAGAAAACTAAGTTATCTCAAACAAAATTAGTAACTTTCACACCTTGGCCTGTTTCGAAAACATATTGACATAATATTTTTTTAATTATTTTAATTATTTAGTTATAAATAAAATTATCATAATTAACGTATTTTGTTTAAATTCAATTGCAAACAAAAGATAATTTGGCAAGCTTGTGTGTGTATATCTGGATTTGAAATTCACGAAGCGAATCCATGCGAGTTCCACACGGTTTGGTAATATCCGGGCCGTGGGTCCATCTATCACGAAATAGGAGAATTTTTTACCGGAAAACGAAAGAGTAATAAGATTTGTGGATTCACCTTTAAAATTGGATCCATTTTGAATGAAATTGTTCCACGAAAACCCATTCTTTTCGGACCGTGTATTCAAAAAAGTAAACTTTGCGCGCGGGTCAGTCAGTTTTACTTTTTTTTCGGACGTTTGCAAACGACCGAATCAAGTTAATTAGACATAGTTTTTTTCAATTCTATATTATATAAAATTATACGATCGTTCTCTTAATACATAATGTATTTTGAGCTCAGCGTCATATGTTAAACAAGTCTGTTCATTCATTCGTTTTTTTTACTGATGTGCCTTAGTTTCGAGGGTGATGAACTTTTAAAGTTGCTGTCATTAATCAAATCATTAAATTAGTTATTTCGTTGTTTATATAAATTAATTTTTTATTTGTTTAAATACATTCATCTCATTCACACATATTAGTAGGCTTACCAAAAGAAAAATTATAAAAGTAAGACTAACTAATAAATTTGAACAAAAAATAGATTCAATTTAAGAATATAGAATATTTATCATATTTTTTAACTAAATTTTTCAAAATTATCTTTTGTCAATCATCATCATCATCATCATTAGCAGCCTATAGTTATCCACTGCAGGACAAGGCCTTGCCAAACAAATGCGGCAGTCTAGGCTATACCTTACCGCGCTAGCTTTTGTCAATAATAATTCTTTTTAAGCAATTTTAAAAACCACAATATGAGAGTTGATCTTTCGTTTGATGAGACGATTCCAAAAATGGTTCCGATTTCATTCTCTATCGTTCGCCATACAAATTATATGTACCGGTGTCGCGATTGCTTGTAACAACAATTATGAGCTGTCGTCGGCGATCGATGCACCAGTATCCTCTTATATCCATCAGTATACTCCTTCCTATCCTGATGATGAAATGATTTAATGATTTAATATTTTTAATCATTAACAAATGATTAAAAAAATGGAGAATATTTTAGGATCAAAATGAGATCGTTTTATTTGAATCAAATTACAAGGATATATTCCCTTTTTAGTCATCATATGGTAACCCCATCATATGCACGTAATAAAAAAGCCATATTCAAACATAAGCACTCAAACTTTTTTTAATAAAAAAAATATTACATCCATCAACTTATTAAAAAAAAAATACATACCAACACAATTTTTCATCACGTTCCCCACCACATTACACCATTCCTTTCATCATAACGCAAATCGAAAAAGGCTCGATTGTACAATCATGCTTCAAAAATAAAACGAGCCAATAGGCTCGCTTTCTCCACGAGCGGCTATAAAGTCGATTTGCAAGGTGAAAAGTGATCTTTTTACGGTGTAGATTGCGAAGGTGAGCCGGAAAGGTGGTGGCAAAGTGGTGTCTACACGTTTAAGGAGGGCCTCGGTTACACCGCATTATACCATGGGGTGTACACACCCTCGAAACAGGTATATATCGTATGCACGCCGTAGACAGGGGCTATCATGTTCCAGGGGCGGCGCAGGGAGCGGGCGCCCGTGAAACAGAGAGACTAAACGTTATGGTTCCATATTGAGCGATAAAACCAAATAATGTTTACGGTTATGGCGGCATTACGGTATGGCACACTTGTTGTTGCCACTCTCTCTCGCTCGCTCTCCTCAATTCTCTGGCGGTGCTCAAACTTCGGAGATTTTTGCATATGGAAATGGTCGAGTGTGTAATGAGGGCAGTGTGTGTCTTCGGGAGTTGTGGTCTGTTTGTTTGATGGAGTTTTTGGATGGTCGTTTTTTTTTTATGACAATGTTTTGATTTTAGTTAGTGTTTTTTTAATATGAGAATTGTTGTTTTTTATATTTGTATTTTTATTAAATATATTATTGGATTTAAGTATTAAAAATTTAAGCGGAATCATGTAAATTATATTTTTGGAGGAACACTTCTGTAAGAGCACAAAAGTAATCTGGAAATGATAGAATTTTTTCTTTTATTTTATTAAATAAGAAAAATTATTAGAAAATTTTTAAATCAAATAAAATACATAAATTGTTTTTCAATAATTTTTTTATGAAATGATTTTTTTTTTTGATAAAATTGGATATAAGGTGTGAATTAAATATTAAAAATGGGTGATATTTGAAAAGCATGTCAAAGGGTAATCTTTTCCAATTTGAGACATGTGTTAAATTGTTTACATAATAATATATTTTGAAAAGTTTTTTTTTTGTCGATAAATTTGATTTATTTATTCGACTAAACAAATTGAGATATTTTTTACAATACTTATTTTGTGAAATAAAACAAACTGTATATGCTTATTTAAAATTTCCCATTAGAAAAAAATATGTAAATCTTATATGCACTTAGCAATTTTAATAGTCGAAACATAAAAATATATCAAAAAATTCTTATATAATTAAATAAAAAATTAAGGAACGTTTGAGAATCCGGCGTAGGCATTTGTTGCTGAGGTGTAGAGTTGATTTTACTAGCGGCTCCCTCGGTGAACGAAAAGTGATCTTCAATGGGAGCTTTCGGCGCGACGAACAGGTATCGCAAACGTAAACAACACCAAATTTCTACATACACAAAAATCGCACGACAAATCCAAAAACATTTCCGCGCACAAAAAAACCCATTCAATTAAAAAAAAATCAATCAATGCCTAATGAAAAATGATTATTACCCCCACCACCGATCCCGTTACTCCGCCCATAAAGCTGTCACGTGTCAGCGCCCCCCCCCTCGACCCGCCCCTCGCTCCCATAATTCAAAAACTCGCGCGCGCGCTAAAAACGCATAACTCTTTTTTATGGCGCACGCCGACAGCGCATAAAAATGAGACCGACATATGTGCGAGCGCTCCGTCTTCAACCATAAATCGCCCAACGGCCAAACCGCCATGGAAATCGACCCAGTTTTCGCGCTAATCAATCCCACGGATATCCTCTATAGTTCGATGATGATTCTTCGTCGTTTCAGTCGATGATTTTGCAGTGATTTCGAATCGAGTTTGCGTCCGAGGTGTTGGCGTCTCTGTCGCGCGCGCAATTCCCAGGTCGTAAATCGGGAAATGGCCGCGTGGCGGTCATTCGAGAGGGAGTCGACAACTTGATTTATTATCTCGCTTTCTCGCATAGATTTATTGCTGGGTTAGAGCAGTGTGGATGATGGCTCGTGCGATCAGCTGATGGGTGATGCAAACGATGTTGGTGCGATGCGTTTTGACGTTTGTCAAAATCGTACGTTTCGATCGGCGGATTGTGCAATTTGATATTTATTTAATTTTTTAGGCGATTGTATTCAATTTTCGAATCGTTCCTATATGTATCAAATATTGAACATTTTTTATTTGATTATTTTTAATACACATTCAAAATAATAATAATAATATTTATTAAGAAAATTTTGAATTGGATCTAAAATATTTTTTTTTAATTTTGTAGTACAATAGTACCAAAATTGATCAATTCAATTCGGTCTTATGAAATATTTTCATAAATTATTTTTGAACAATTACTTAATATTATTATGTCATGTTTTATCTGTTACTAGATAGAAACTTATCAATTCTTCAATTAATATTATCATCATCATCATCATCATGTATAACATAAAATACATTTATTTTAAAACAAGTCCTTTTTTCACAATATTATACAAAATAAACTATTCAAAGATAATTTGAAAGGTCAACATCCAAAATATAATAAAAAATGATTGCGTAGAATGACGATGACGATTTTTGCACATCGAAACGATCCAAAACAAAACAACCCATCGGTAAAAAAGCGATCAAATCAAATCGACATCCCGTCAACAATTTTCACGTGTTCCCCGATCATCTAATCGCTAATGTGACGTTTACAACGGCGCTTCTATGCCCACAATATACAACGAACATCCACACACAGAACAAAGCGTCGAAACCTCGACTTGTCCCGCTCTAACCAACGCTTTTGCGGCCAGGTCCGCGGAACGTTGCCCGCCAATTAGACGATAAACCAAGCTCGATTTATGTGTCTCTGTCGCGTACGAGACCGCGAAACGCCAACAAAAAGAGAAAATGCCCCTCACCCTATACACGCTGCCAAAACGAATTTTATTTGAAAAGCCACGCGCAGGGTATGGCCGTCTCTTTCTGCGTGTGCGGACCAAAGACGCTCGTAAAGTATCGGGCCTCACATTTTGCTTACGTGCTCCGGACGGCGAGCATCAGGCCGCGCGAACTTTCAAATTTTCAAACTGTTCCACATTCAAAAGTATTGCGGAAATTAATAAAAATCGCACGCTAAACGGACGCTCGAACATAATACGATATAATAAAAATATAATTGAATTGGACTGATGCGAGGGTCACGTGTTTTGCCGTGATATGTCATGGGTAGTGTGCTGAAACGTCATGCGAGTTCATACGCGCATGGACACTTGATTTGTTGACGCAAATCGGCGAGGATCGGTGCAAATATTGCAGAACTCACGAGGATCGTTTTGGTATAGGGACACGAAAAGTTTTCGCATTTGCAAAGTCGTAAAAAATGATGGAAGTGTTGCGCGGTCCGAGTTGCCGGCGGCAGCTGAGTGCGCGGCCATACTGAAGATTCGTAAACGACGTGTTTTCGATTAAAAGGTAAGTCACAATGATCATGAAAAATGAAGCGATTTATGTATAAAATATTATTGAGAAATTAATTCGATTGGACTATTAAACAAAACAATTATAAATCGGCCTTGAAGTATCATATTATCGGCGTCCATTTTTTTTTTTTTGAATATTCTAAGTTGGTTTGGATGTGTTTTTTGTGTGCTTTTTTATAAGGTCATATACGGGTTTGAGATAAAATTTGGTCGGGAAGCTCGTGACGCGTCTCGTCAGCTGTTCTTAACGACCTCACATGCTTTTCGTGCTTTCCCATCGTAAAACTTTAGATTGTTTTATATATATTTTGTCTTGTGCTTGTGCTTGTATCGTTTGTGGTTTTTGATGTTAATTAAAATTGTTGATGTTCTTGTATATTATGTTGGAATGGATTGGGGGTTGTTTTGTGCAGTTTGGTTGATTGGGTTTTGCAGGAATTTTTTTAAGGAAGAAACATCATGTTTGAATTGTTGATTTATTGTTATAAAAATAATGAAAATGATGCCATTCTTTTATCAGAAATTTAAAAAAACGAGTAGGTATATGAGTCATTGTTTTATATCATGTCAATCAATTGTTTATGTCCATTTGAATAACTGAATATGAATCAATTGTAATAAAATAAAAGAGTTGAATTGAATAATCGTGGAAATAGGTACAATAATATTCATTTAAGATATTACATACGATTTTGATAAATCATAGATAATTGTTTTATTCAATTTAATATATAAACAACAATTGTATGATTCAATTATGTTACAATATGAGAATTAATTATATAAGCATGAAAGTAAAAAAATAACCTATTAAAAATATGAAATGAATAATTGTTTTATTCAATTTTAGTTCTAAACAATATATGTTACAGTACAAATGTTGAAAAATAGGCATGTGTAGAAAAAATAATATTAGAAAAATAATGTATTAGAATATTTTAAACTAATTACAATTAATAACCTATTTATAATTCATAATAAATGTTCAATTTATTTATATCAAATTAAAATTAAAATTGATTTATCTAATCTCTTAATAGTTTTCAAAGTAATATATCAACTCACTGATAAAAAATATTTTGTTATTTATTTACATAGAAATGAAAATCAAAGCATATTTAAGTATTTTTATTATTTCAAAAAGACCTCATTCTATTTAGTCAAAAATATTATAATGAATATAACAGATAAATTGAACGTATCAAAAGTAAAATTTAAAAATATATGTACAGACATTAAAAAACCGAAATAAATTCAAATCATAATTTTTTGTACTTTCAAATAATTATAAAACTAAAATGATAGAAAGCCCTATCATTAGCTCGGATGATCCGCGTTAGATATACCAGTCGATAAATAAATATAAATATTAATGCATGTGAATAAAACCACCAAGCGCACAGAATTAAGAAATTTACATGCATAAGCCATTTTCTTCCGGTAATCTATCATTATGGCCGTTTTCGTTTTTGTGCTCGCATTTGGCTTCACTTGTAAAAATCGCATGCCCCAACACATTCGGCCACTTTTGAAAAATTGTATCGCGTGTAATAAATAATAATGCGATTTTTTCATCTGATTTTATATTTTTTTCCTTACGCGAATTAATCGCTAAAAAACGCACGGACGGTTAATGATACGTGTCTGGTAGGTGTCAATAAAAATATTCGGTATGTGGATCAAATTTTTTTTATTATGTAAAAAAATAAATTGATCTTGAATAAGTAACGATTTATGTTGACCGAAAGTATGGTGATTATGGATATATTTTAATTGCTTGTTTGGTAGTGTAAATATTTGTTTATTGTAAGGTTGCTTGTGCTTTTTGATACATTATTTTTTTTAATGTTAAATATATAGAATTTATTTTTTTATAGAATAAACAGAGTGGTCCAATCTCGCAATGTGTAATTGCGTATAAAAAAATAATTATTCAATCAAATACTAAATATATTCAACAATTTTCAATGCATATTTATTATTCAAGTAACAAGCGTTCAACAATGTGTCATGTATTTTGTCCCACAAAAATTTCCCTCATAAAATCACTTTTATGGGATCATAAAATCAACATGTAGCACATTTACATTCATTTCAATATAATTGACACATAAACCACGATATAACGTATTAAGTGCTCAATTAAATTAGGTATTATCTAAATCGTTACAAATTGACGCTCAAATATTTTTGTCTACTTAATTTATTGCAACACTTCTGTACAAGAAGCCATAAAACGCCCGTTTTTTTTCACTAACCGGGAAAGCGATACGATTACAGAGCACCCATGTAATAAATAATAATAAAACGAGTGGTTTTGAATGTAAAAAATGACATGCACCCAGTATATAAATGCACACGAATGATTGGCAACTAATTACTATTGTATTACGCGCATAACGGTCGGACGCGTAATGATGGCGGCTAATTGATAATGTACGTATGAAATAGCAGTTTTGCCATAATTTATTGTTTAACACAATGGCGAGTTTTATACAAATGGCTTAATAATTAATTGCTCGACATTCTTCCCCTCGCGCGTCGATTTTAATAATTTATATGCGATTCCGCACTATTCGCAGGCCGTAAGAGTATCGTATCATTATGCATTTTTTCATATGATTAATTATTGTCGTTATGTGCGTACACCTATCCCTCGATTTATGTGGTAGATATAACATGCAGAACCACCTTGTACATTTTAAGTAATAAATTTTTAGATGATTTTTATAAAAATTTCTATTTTTTTCATTGTAAAAAATATTATTTAAGTCGTTTAATGAATATTAATATTTTTTTGGAATTATTGTCTTAATTTTTTGATTATTTTTAGAATTATCAATTAATTATTATAGAATTAATGTATTTCTATTGTTTTTATAATAATTTTATTAATTTTCTATATCATATTTGTAAATTTATATTTAAAAAAAAATTGATCGAATAAAAATAAATATAATTGAGGTATGAGTAAAGAGAACTTATAGTATTTTCGAATATTTTTCTTTGAAAAAATTTGATGAAATTTTCATGTAAAATTTTTTAAAATTCAACTAATTTTTCTACTATCGAAAAATAATCCAAAATACAATAAATTTCCCGCACTTTTTATCGATAGATATTTTTCTAGAACGGGTTGAAACGTCGTCCTATCGCTTCGAAACCGTTTCCAAAGACTCGCACACATTTTTTTCGAACGTAGACGATCGCACAAACACACGGACACGGGATTTTTTTCGCAATGGCGTCACGAATAAATTTCGCCGGCAGTGGGCGGATTGTCGGCGTGTCGCCATTTATATTGGACCAAGGACACGTGGCCGTGTTCAAATCCGTGCAAACACCCAAAAAACATCTTTCGGACTCGCAAAAGTCTACTTGCGCGTATTTATACAGGGGAAGAACGCGAAAAACAAACGGCCGAGGACTCTTGACGGCCGCGAACAAAGGGGAATTAATCAAGACGAACTTCTATGGGTGTATACGCCATAATGTTATGGCGAGTCTAGGCGCAAATAGTTCGCGTAATTCAGCCGACCCAGTTATACGGCCGGGGCTCGTAATCTTACACAAATTCGATTAATTAAAAGCTCCAGACAGCGAACAATGTCGCATGAAAGTCGCTTAACTTTCGGGCTTGCTCGCTATATCGATGTGCCTGTACGTAATTGTGTCTGAAACTCGATAAATTGATTATAAATAATTTTCGGGATATCGTATACATATTGATTAAGAAAGTGTTACAATTTCTCTGCTTTAAAAAGTTTATTGCACAATGTGTAATACACGTTTTGTACTGACCACAAATTTGTTATAATGTATTGGGAAAATTATCGAAATAACATTTCTTTTCGGATTTCTATCTTGTAAGAATTGACCACAAGCATACACTGAAAAATTTTTCGTGTTTGAAATCAGTATTAAACCGGACGTTTTCAATCAGGATTTCCTAATCGTGCCGTTAAGACAATTCGTTGAAACGTTTTACATTCAGGGTCGCTCAATATTATGAATAAATTAATTGAAAAAAATATTTAAAAGTATTTAATTATGATATAAAATTTTATGGTTTCGTGGAAATCTGATTTGAATATATCTCATAAAGCTTGTCATGATAAAATACTATTCATAATTTTTTGTTTGGATACTATATTACATATATTAATTGACGCTAATTGTAATTTATTTTATAAACTTTCACGGAATAATTATCATTGTGAATACAATATGATAAATTTCTTCATAATGCAAAATATTATTTATTATCTTCTTCATGCATCAAGTAGCAAACATGCTTTAAGTGCTACTATACTGTGTGATATTCTATGTTCACTTGGTGTAAACTACAATACACTTTTTGTTCCGCATTCATTTTAACACTAGAAAAATAATAAGAACTTATTTAAAACTTAAAAAAATTGAGCACCACTTAAATACAGCACACTAAATAAAACAACACCTAAAAATTTTATCCAATAAAACATCTCTAATATGAAATCAAACCCTCTTTTCAAACAAAATTCAACTTAACAATCGCCCCTCCCAATCGTAACGCCACAATGCACATTGTCGAATTGCTGGACGATGAATGAAGGAGTGCATCCCGTTTTGTCGTATGGGAAACCACATTCCCGAGGACGAGCCCCCAGAAGTCGATGGGACACCATAAATCCGCGTAATTATCATACGGGCCATAAATTTGCGTGGCACGCGCTCGCTCTCGACCATGTGCACTATCGCCAGATAACTCGATCGAAAATGCGAAACGATTGCGATCCTCGAAAGTGCAATCACTGTGCTAATTCGGATCGATAGATCGTAAATTTCTGGTGTAAAATCTATAAATTAAACTGTTTTCAATGGGAAATGTTATTGAGTTTATAAATATAAGGTTCATTCAGAAAATTGGACGATTTAAGTAACCATTTTTTTTAATGAAAACGTTTATATCTTCAAAATAATAATTATAGATTTTTTTATAAATAATTTCGTTTTTAAAAATACTAGTTTTTCTGGCGGACCCTAATCATGATTTCCGTTGAAAAATTTGACCAACATTCGTCTTCGGAAATCTCATTTCTAAAAAACGCAAACTAGTCGAAATCACGAAGCTATTTTCGTTCCGATTCAATGAATTTATAATTGACCCGGATTTGCAGTACGCGTATTTTCACTTATGAAAATTAGACCGTCCATTATACCCACACTCGATAATAATCGCTTTAGAGCAGCGCACGCATCTTGCGATGGTTTTCAAAATTTTCCGTTCGTGTTGATTTGATTGCTTTTCGGAAATCGGTTAGAGTCCATCCTATTGATGAGGAAGGGTTAATATGGCGGTAGGAGAGAGTGAGGAATCCATTTCTGCCTACATGGTACGGATCGGCGCCATTTAGTTTCCTTGGAGGCCAAAATAGACGTATCGTTGATAGATTGTCAAAAATAACTCCAATATAAAGAAAATGTGACATTTTATAGTTTTATTAAGCTCCTATAAATATAAAATTTTCATCGCAGCTTATTATATTTTTTGATTGAAAACGAGTGAATGCATAAGATTATATATTATATTTATATTATTGATTTTTTTTATAGATAAATAATATTATGAAAATATTCCTAATCGTATAAATTATATTATAGAAAAATTTTTGTAAGTACATTTTGTATGAATAACCTCAAAAATTTCGGAACCAATGGAGAAACTTGCGTCGAACTACCGCTACGTTTTAATCTACACTTGCGTTTCGATTAAATTGTATAAATTGATCAAAACTAGTTTGTCTAGTTTATTTTTTTCTTATATCTCTCTTTCACTACAACAACGTCCGAGTAATCCATTTATCTTAATTTTAGTCGCACAAATCCAGAATTATATACGAGCTAAAAATACTTATATAATATAATATGTCGCCCCGAATTCACACGATTCGAACGAATATAAATGAAAAATACGAACTCGAAACTCACAAAATGAATTAAATCCAAATTGAATACATAACGATAGATGTGAATAATCTAATTCTATTGAATGATAATTATTGTAATGTTTTTCGATATGACGAATACGACAGAGATGACCTCGTTACTAAATTTTTGATGAATATGATGGAGATGATCTCAATACAAAAATAAATTTATTTTAAAAATATTATTCATATATTTAGTTATTAATATAATAATTTTTAAGAAGTAATTAGATAAAAAACATATATAATAAATTTTATAATATTTTGTTTGATCAAAAATTATTATAATTATAGCATACAACTGTATAATAATACAATTGTTTCTGATACATTTCAAGTCAATTTCAGATTTAAAATCTTTGGATTTGATTCAATGTTGAATCGTTAAAAAAATCATATGATATGAATCACACAAAAATGTACATGTTCAATGAAAATTTAAAAAAAAAACACCTTCCAAACAATTTCCGCCGAATTCATCATCAACGCGGCAAAATCCGATTCACCCACCCTTCATACATTATTGGCTTCTCACCCGCGCAATTTTTTTGGCAATTTCGAAAAATGCAGTAGTTGCATCGTGGAAAATGAAGCCGTATCACACGTACGCACGTATTGGAAGCAATAAATAAAACAATTAGCTCGGAGCGGCCGTCGAGCCAGATACGGGCGCGTTATAAATTTCGCGTAATCAGAAAATCGCCGGTCAAAATCACGTGGTGAAAAATACACGTAACTCGCTCACTCTATAAATCGGCCGTTTCTCTGAAAAATGTCGGTGATGTATATTATGGGTGTTTGCGCGATTGTTTTTTCGGCGGTCAATGATGGGATCGGGTTGTGGCTTGTGAATGATTTGTATTTTATGGACGATTCGCGGATTTTGTGTAATTAATGTGTGTTTTTCTGATTGTGTAATTGTAAATGTTAGCAATGCTTGAAATGTATTCAAGAGTATTTTTCATTTCATTTGTGTTGTGTTTCAAAGCGTATTCATATTCCAAGCGAGTTTACAGTAAACACTTGATATTATGTTTCTAGTCAAAAATTAAATTTTAGTAATATTTAAAAAATAATATGGATCGGAAAAATGTCAAACATTAGGAAAATTCCAAATTTAATTCTACCTACTTCAAAAAAAGCTATATTTTATTTGAAAAGAAATCTGAAAAAAATATTTTGATTACTTTCAACACACCTCCAAATTCAATTTCATCACACTATCACCTTCTTTCTAAACAATCCGAACCACCAAAAAATCATTATCATCGTCAAACATACATCAAACCCTACTGTACTTTCGATTTTTTCTCTCGAATCGCTTTGAGTTGTCTTTGTCGGCAATGTAACGGTCGCACGGTTACGTCAGTTCGAAAAAGAGGATATTTTAACCATATTCTGCATTCAGAGGCCGTACTCTTGTGAAGGGACATTGCGAAGGTCACCCACTCACCGTATTTACCGGTTGTAAATCCGCATAAGCTCGTACAATAGTGTAACGATGTCGCCGGGTGCAATGATCTCACGCAAATTGATCATGATCGCGATTTTTGCATCGGATAATCATTAAGAATTGAATCTATCGTATTTTATTATTGAATATTTCGATTGTATCCAAAAAATTATACTTTTTTATGTCTAAAGTTATATCTGATGAATTGAAGATACGTTGACTGTTATATTTCAGAAGGGAAACCGATTATTTATCTTTATACTAGTTTCTTGAGCCGGCTTGAACTAGTACATACTTTTCGTTATATCAAATCGCATCGATCATCGAAAACACACCATTTAGAGTGATATTCTGATGACGTTATCACGATCGCCCGTTGAACCGATCGACGTTTTCAAAATTTATTCGGGCCGCGTACGCAAGCAGCGCGCGCTCAGTTTTACAAATTAACACTCTCCGGCCGGGCAAAAACTCCCGCCGTTTTTCGTCCGATCCGCGATTGAACCGTTATCGGCGCAGTATGGCGATTTAGCGAGTCCTGTGTGTATATCGTGCGCGTGTGTACACACGACTTTTTGCCGCACGAAATAGGAGGGATCGAGGCCCTCTGACAAATGGCCGCCGCTGGCCGGGTGTTCCATATTTGCCGGCCTCCTACAGTGGTCGCCAGTTTATCAAGCAGCCTCCTACGGTGATAAGAACTGTCGGATAATTACTCCGACGCCCCTGGGGCGTCGTCGTTGTCCTACCCTCTGCGGTGACATAGTTCTGCAAGATGGCCGCATCGAAGCGAAATGCGTTTTGCACCCCCGAGCTACTTGGACGTTCTTGAAAATTTTTTGATGTATTTGATTGTCCAAATGACTTTTTTTAATTATTCTCTTATTACCATAGCTTAGACTCTAAACTCCAACTCCGGCCCGCGAAAGTATTTAATCCGGCCCGCCGAGGGTTCATCGATATGGATAGTCTATATATAAAATTAAAAATGGAAAATATTATGGAAAATCAAAAACAATTCCATATGTCTCACACCCCAGAATACAGTACCAAAACCAAAAAACCAGTACAGATTTATCCATATATACGCGAATGTGGTGGTGCAGCGAGGGAAAAACACAATTTTCGTGTCTAACCCCCCCCCCCAAATGCTATCTCCAAAAACTCAATAACGAACGTATTGCTAAACCTTAAAAAAAATGTATTTTTTCTATAATTCTGGCCCCCCTCCAGAATTTCTTAAATTTTGTGGCCCCCCATTAAAAAAGTTTGCCCACCACTGGTTTAGAGCAAATAATGGATTGAGAGTTGTTATAAATATAGTTTAGAATTCATTAAAGTAAGGGTAGTAAAGTTAAATACTTAACAAAATCGAAACATTTTACTTGCATTTTTTTTTAATTTATAAACCTAAAGATTTTTAATTTATATATATTTTTTAGAATTAGAAATTGTGGTCCACCGTAATTTATTAAATTTTCAGTTCAATGAGAAAAAAAAATCTCATCACTGATTTGAATAATTTGAATTTGTTGTGGTTGGTTCAATAATATGAAGTTTATATTTAAACGTTCGATCATAATGGGTTTACTTAATCAATATTCAGCGAATGGATTCCTTAAAATATCGCTAATGAAATTATTTCAGTTCGTTGGTTTCTTAGGGTGATAAAGAAAATTGATTCCCTGCTCTAATATTATTTTCGCAGATGAATTATTGTAGTCTATTAATCAACAGTCCGGATAAAGCGCACGATCAATTTATAGAGACGCAGCGGGAACACTTTAATTATAACTAAATAATATATTTTTTCGTAGAAATGCATAAAAGTGTGAGCATTGTTGAAATTTCTCGTGTACTGAAACAAACAAAGATTTATATACTTCGCTTATGTTCTTTGTATGCTCGCGTGCAATACACTTGTCATTTAACCCACGTGCATTCAAATTGATTTATTTCACGGTCTTGTGCGACACTTCAATGAAGAGGGAACAAAATGATTAATCGTGATAAGATTAATGTTTCAACTAATTCATCATTTACTTGATAATATTTCGGATTTAAACCGTAACACGGTAAGGAACGTGCTATTGTGTTCCTATAGGAATTCTTATGCAATTCTCCCCTGACCCCAACGCTTAAACAGGTGGGCGATAACCATTATGTTGCAGTGTAATTGAAGCCTCAAATGTCCATATAAACCGTTAGATCCATTTAGGATGGAAGAACATTCAAAGCTGTATGTACTGTATTTACTTTTTTTTGTAAATAAAAAATATATTGTTTCATATTGACTGTCAAAATATTCAATGTTTCATATTGAATAGCAGTAGTTGAGTTTTTGCAATCGAAAAAAATATTGCGCAATGACAAAAGTAACCTTAAATAATATGCAAAAAGGCCTTTGTTACGACGTAAAGGTAAATATTTATGGTCACGGAAAAAATAGGTTTTTTGTTTTGTTTTCTTGAACGGAATTTGAAGAAACAGTTGGACGACTATGCAAATCGAAGGACATTTCATGTAATTGTATGGCGTAACAATAGACAAAAGTTTCCCGTTGTCGAACGGTGTTCTCTTTTGTACTTTTTGTACGTGTATTATCTTATTATTTACAATCCAGAAATATACATATGTACATGCATAATATTTTATGAAATAATTAAAATAAAAATTTTAATTGGGCAACATAATCAGAATGAATTGTACAACAATTTCCGCCGCCATTTTCGATACCGTAGCGAAGGTACGGCCTTTTTTACTTCTTTCTTTCTTAGTAGTTATATATTTTTTTTCATATGAAAACTTTAGTAATTTATCAAGCTATGTCCTCCGTTTTTTGTGCTATTTTATCTCTTTTTGTTCGTTCGGAAAGGAAGACGAACCGGTCCGACTGTGTTCCAAAAAACGCGATCACGGCAGGTTAACAACTTCAAAATTTACCTGTGCCTAGAATGCGTCTAGCTTGAATCCTCTCCATGGTGATGTAATCTGCATTCGAATTTTATTTTTTATTTTTCATAACACCCACCATACATATTACCAATAGATAAAAATAACCGAAACGCTGATTCGAAACAGCAAAATCGTATATACAATTACAAAATTGGAAATTTTAGTTATTTTCGTTCCTAGTATGGGGTGGATATATAAATTTTCAATTTTAACTTCCCGCATCGGAGAGTCTGGCCGCGATATATACGAAAGGTCGCGATTTAAAGCCTCACAACAAAGGAAGCAACTTAAATTAATATCAATTCTATACTTGGGGAAACCTTTGTGCACTGAGACGATCCAATCCAACAAAAGGTTCGTGGAATACACGCGTCAGACCCCTTTTGTTAGGAAATATCGCGTTGCGATACTCGAAAAATGCCCCGAAACTATTTTTTTTCAGTTTCGTAGGAATGTCAATTAGATTACGATAAAATTGTCAGGCAACAGGATGTGAAACGTATTGACAAAGCGATATCCTTCTAATTAAAATAACGAAATGTTAAAAAAAAACGAAGTACAATTGAGTTAATTAAAATACAGCGCATGTTTCATTATCAGATGTTTCGATTTATTTAAATATCTTGATAATTGATTTAAATATTTTTAAAATTATATATATTTTTTTTGGTTATATTTATTTATTCATAGTGACGGTACCATACAAGAGTACAAACTCACTTGTAGTGTTGCTCAGATAACGGCCGCGAACAATATTTCTTGCTCACACGTCCGTTACTGGAATAAGTTAAAAGCCGACCATACATCATGCCCGCAGCAAAAAAGTATTAAGATCCCAAGCCGTGGCCGCCGTTTGAAACTTTAATATAATTCTTGCTTGAATTTATTGTTTCAACTTTGCTCGGTTCGGGCTTTCTCGACGGCCAACTTGCGGCTCGAAGGATTCGTCTCGTCGACTCTGCTTTTCGGATTCGACTCGTATATATAAATATTTTTACGAATATTCGCTTATTTACTGTGTGAAAATAATATTTTGATTGTATAATCGATCCGTTTTCTGGGTATAATTGGACGCTCGGAGCGTTCGTTCGCTAACAAGTCTTTTGTTTGAAAGTTCGAGAAGTCTGAAGATGAAGAGATAGTGTGGAACTTTTCAGTGTTTACCCATTGACACGAAGCAATATGGAACTAGTTTTAAATATATACGTTATCGTTTCATCTTTTGAACGCTTAGGCTTGTTATACTATACAGCCGATTTTCGAATGATGCAATCAAAATCATATTTAAAAAAAACGTTGAATAGGAACGATAAGTTTCGATTTATTAAAATACTTTATTGCAAAAGGTTTATTTTTGATATTAATAATGGAAACAAACATATCCAGGACCAAGTATGAAACTTCGCATTGCGCGTTTTGATAACGCCATGGAAGCAGCAACTTGCGAACCATCCTGTGCACTTTGTGAAAAGTTAGTTCGCCTTTGGTAATGAGGAGCGGTGGCGCAGTGGTGGAAGACGCCGCAAGAGTTCGGTTTCCCGGCTACTTTGGGGGGTTGAATTTTGGGTATGGTGGGTGGTTTTGAAACTCTAGAATGCGTGGGTGTTTGCTAATTTAGAAAAGCCACCATATCTCAAAACACATCCGTTTTTTGCAAAGAAAACCCAGAAAATATCAAAAGATTTTAGTGTTGCGCAAATAAATTTCAATCGAATTCGGTTTTTTTTTTCATTTTTTTAATAAATTGTGAAAAATGATCTCGTCAATCGGATCGCGCATAAGTTAAGGGTATTTTATCATAATTTCGAGCGGTGTGGGTGGTGTAGTCTTTGCGGTTTGCAAAAGGAGAATCCCGGGGAAGTTACCCCCTGCGGCCCGCACACCCTGTGGCAAAACTTATCTCATTATTCACGGCGGGCAACGCTGAGTAATTTTGATATATTACAATTACGTAGGTATTGTAACTTATTATACAGTCGGTAGGCTGGGAATAATAAGTTGTTATAAGATGGAAATTTTATAATTTATTGCGGAGTTTTTTTTTATATACCAACTTCTTTGTTACCGCCCTCGCCTCTCTCGTCCTCTCTTTCCCTTTCTATGTGTGTTTCGTAATTATTATAAACTAGTATATAGGCCCGATGTTAATAACATCGGGTATTGGTTTGTTAAGAAACGGAAAACGATAAAATATGAAAACCCGATTTGAATATTTAATATTTAATTAATAAAATCAAAATA
>JAOXNN020000017.1:1139281-1201181 GCA_028571205.2 Hydropsyche betteni
GACACATACACACACAGACAGACAGACAGACAGACAGACAGACAGATATCCGCTATTATATATAGGGGATAGGGGATTATATTTTCGGGTGCTTATGGACATTCCGGATTGAGTGCATAAAGTCCTCTTTTGATTTATATACGAAATTATTTTATAATAAATAGTGAAATATGACGTATACGAAATTTATACAATAAAAATGCAAAAAATTACTAATAATAATTTGCATAAAAGTTGATAGTCATAAGAGATTAATTTACATTATTATTATAGGAGTTGATCTTTCATAGCTGAAGATCTTTCCAATCTCTCATCTGCAGTAGTGAACGATGAACGAATAATTTTTTTCAAACGAATCGATATAAAATGCGATATTTTTAACAGAATCGCACACTTTTTAACAAGTGTTAAATGCAATAGGCGGTGGTCCCGAGCGAAACAATCGCTGCGGTTGAAACCACCCTTGAGTTATGGACTTCTTAAAGTATCTTTAGTTAAATTAACCGAGCCTCGCTTATACACAGCGTACACCAACAACACGAAGAATGCAAAATTGCGCCGCCGTTAATGTTTCCAAGACGCCGCTAATGAGTCCGCGAAAATCCCGTGCCCGTGAAATTCGCGAAACTAACGTGACACGAACATCGAACAATTCCGAAGTGCAAGGCGGACAAATTCGGAACAGGGCTTTGGCGAATTTTCGCCGAAAAGTCCCCCGACGGGACAAAAGAGGAAAAAGTTCGAAAAAAGTCCTTCGGAAACACATCGTGAATTTCCGATAGCCGTGGAAGAAGGTTAGTCCGCGACGGTTTGTCGTTTTGTGCAGATCTTTTGTTTGTTTTGTTCGTTTTTGTTAGTTTTTATCTTGTTCCGTGCATATTTTTACGGGACGCTCTGCACGCGAACACTGCGCCGACTTCTCACGATTTCAACTAACCTTCGAACGATAAAATAGTTCTGAAATGTTTAATTTTATTCCAATTCTATGGTTTTAAAATATTCATAAATAATTTAAATATATCCACCTAATTTATTGTAAATTTTACATATAATTAAAAATATAGTACTTTCATGAAATTTTGTATATATTTTCCAAGCAATTGAACAAAATTTATTAATAAAGTCAATAATTTATGTTGCATTACTTGAACCGAATTTATGTATATTTTTGCGATATATTATATATGAAAAAAATTTACGACCAATCGAAATGTTTAATTACCTGAAATGAGGTGAAACAAACAGGTGTATACAAAATCGATATTTTTTGCCGTGACACATCTTTTAGTATGTTGTAATATAATATTTAAATTATATACAATTATTTTATTCTATGGTATCGCACTTCATCTGCCGACGCAGTTTTCCATGGAACTAAAAGTAGGAGTAGAACAATGCAATGAATCATTCGGACGGTAATTATAAATATTTATGATTGTTTTATGGTATCGATTCTGTGGGCTTACAAAAGCTTTTGTGTAGCGACACAGAAAGTTTTTAAAATAACTCGTTTTTTTGAAATCCGTTTTATTTATTGAGTTTGCTATAAATTATTTGCGAGGAAAGGAATCCGACACGCATTTGGTGTGTGATATTATTTCTACCAAATCCGATTAAAAAAAAAGAGATAAATACAACTAATTTAGGCTCATAAAACTCGATCGGAATATATTTGATCAAATAAAATTTATAGTAGCGTATAAATTTTGTTCGATGAGAAAATATTCCACATTAGAACAGTGTAAAGTGTTTCGATTATATTAACGTAAATAAATTATATTGAACAGTGTTTTATAATGACTTAGATTTAATTTACACTATTCGTTGGGTTGTTAAAACTTTATATAAATTATTCGGTTGGAAAGCTCACCTTTTTTAATTAAATTAAATTTCTGCCATATATAATATCTTTCCATAGAATGAAAATTTGAATTTGAATAAACATTTTGATTTGTTTCAAGTAGCAGGTAATTTGGCCTTATTGAATGAATCAGTTTAAATATATTATTAAAGTTAAGCAAAAAAATCGTGATCATTAGTTGAATGTCGCTGTAATATTGAAACCATATAATCAGTAAAATCATAATTTATCCAAATAATACATATAGTTAAGGATGGTTTCACCGTGCAATTTATTGAGAGTTAACTTCTCATCACCGTGTAAAAATCCAAACTTTGTATTGTTTTAGATTTTTTTTTGAGTTACATATTATAATATGATGATAATTATTTTAATGTTTATTGAAAAATAGCACCTTTCCAAATTTTTATTTTATCTGTGATGTTAAAAAATCGATAATTTAAAAAATACTTTTTTCGATAAATTAAATCAGATCATCATTCACTAATCTAATCATAAACTCCTTCTTATATTTCTCAACTTTGATAACCATTATTAAAATAAACACATTGACAAAATACAAAGATTTCATCAACCAAAAAGAACCTTCGCCACAGAAGCATTAACATGACGAAATCTTGTCGCGAAATTAATTACGCCCGAAAAAGCGTATGCGGCAGATACGTGCGAATTCGCACTCGTTTATAAATTTGCACACACACACACACACACGCACACGTGTAGCGATTTAAATTAATTGTTGATAATTGTTGGCGCTTAATTAACGGCCGCGCTTCGGCTCGCCATTAGCATAATAAAGCAATAATTGCGCGTCGGGGCGAATCCACGGCGCCCCGAGACACAATGACTTCATAAAGGTAAGAGAGAGACTTCTGGTTGTTGTTGTTGTTGTTGTTCTTGTTGTTCGGCGATGACTGTAAAATATCACCGAGAGGGACCCGAATAAGGAAGCGGGATCGTGTCCCATATAAAATGTGTGTGCGTGTGATTGTTCTAGCGTCATGCGTTTTAAATCATGCGATAGGAATCTATTATTGTTAGTGCTCGGATGGTGGATAGGTATTATGTACTAATGTTTTGTCGGATATCAATTAAAACATGATGTAATTCGGTTTTATTTATTAGTTTAAATTTCGACAATTTAATTTTTTTATATAATTTGTTTAGGATTTCACACGTTTATTTTATTAATCGTGTATTTTTTTATTTCAGGTAAGACATTGATCCTTCAAATTTACATTCGAATGTAAGTACTTCTTACTTTACACTCACACCGATCGATCCCGTATAAAAATCAAAAATTAAAACGGCACCCAAATCCAGAACACACATACATTATTTGAAAACGGAGCCGAACAAAACGACCGAGAGAGCGAAGACAAAAGCGCCGTCAGCGAGCAAGAGGGACACGCACCCTGCGAAACGGGCTAAATGATGAATGTGTGTCAATTACCGCGGAACAAGTACAAGGCATTGTCCGCAAGGACAAGCCAGGCCCAGGACCTGGCCCTGATGAGTATGAGGGCCGACAGGACTGCCTGATTGATAGATTAAATGAAATGGCCGACCGCATTCTGGACGGGTACCGAGCGCGTATAAATAAGCGATAATTTAATGAGGTGGCTAATTTTTTTAATGGCCTCCGCGTTGGCTCGTTTGGTTCGGGTGTGGGTTGGTGTTGATGCTTTTGACGATCGAAGATCAAAGTGAAATTCGAGTATTCGAAAGTATAAAAAAGGTTCTGGTTGTGCGCCTATTGACAGGTCTGGGAGGAATATCCTCGTTTTCCACATATCCTTTTCAAATTCGTTTATTTGTGCGTTTTCAGTTTATTTTATTTTCCCGACGAGAACCACTGTGCCCTTATTCGGTGCATTATAATAACATTCCAATCAGCGTGTTTCAAAAAATAATGCGATCGGATGAAGCCACCAACCCTTCGGCCCTTCGAAAAGCGGAGAGTCAATCTTATGTTTGACAGGAATAAAATGAGTAAAAAAAAATGTAGGTATCAACGTTAGTTGTATATAAAATCGGTGGATAAAAACGTTGAAAAAACACGCGCATTATTATTGAAATCGAGTGCGCGGGGACGAAAAAATGTTTTTTTCATACGATCACCCGTCGGAAAAAAAAAATACATATATTGAAACATCTTTTTCATGAGCCGCTCGATAAATTCATATTTACATTATTCAGGGCCTTTTCAGGAGGGGTTTCTTTTCGATCGTTTTTTATTTTGAATGAACAATGACGTAGAAACGTCGCGCTCATTAGGCTTAGGGAAAGGACTGGTTTTTAATTAAGTTATTTATTTGTCGAAGAAATCTTATCACATACTTCCGTAGTTCAGCATAGAACTTGTGTGTCTTCATTAAATAATAAATAGAAACTATATTTTATGAGAAAATTGTGGTCCGAAATAGTACCAGTGATTTATTGGACTGCGTTCTCACTAAAGAATTAACTGATTTATTATTATGTAATGTTGATTGTATGGTGAAAGTCTGTTACGAAATATTTTATATGTATTTAAGGAAATGTATCTACAAAATAATTGAGACATAGTTTTGATTTAAGGGCGTAATTAAATTTATCTCAGTGCTCAGTATTTACTTGTTAGATAAAATCTCACAAAATTTCTTTGCAAAATTGTTTAAAAAATTAATTAGAATCGGACGCTGCAAATTTTCTCGTCTCTACATTACCGATATTTATCACACAGTGTAAACTAATTTGAAAATTTCATTGTGATCGTTTTGCACAACGGTCTTCGGTATCTCTACTATGCTTTGATGAATAGATAAAGTTTCTCTATAAAACCGAACATCAGAGAAAGCATTTTGATCAAATCGATAATTGCTCGTCGTGTTCGCGTTCCATACCCGCAATTAATCCGTCAATCTTAGTACTTTTATTTTATACGATTTTTCATTCTCATTCAAATAACAAACACTGAATATCTGGGTTTTCATAATGTCTTATTTTAAATCTGGTTCATAATTTATTTTCAACATATTTTCTGTATATGAACTTGAAACTTTCGAATTCCAATCGAACATATTTATGCGTCTTTCTGTTGATTTAATAACTCGTATGTTAATTACATTGAAAAAAGATTATCGACTGATTTAAATTTTGAATCTAGTTCCGAAATTTTTAATCAATTTCAAATATAATTCTTTGAAACTATAACGAATAGAATCAAGTTTTAGATTCTAAAAAAATATAAATAAATTGGCCATGTTTGGTTGTTGATAGAGGAGAGTTTTGAACCTAAGCTCCACATATGAGAGCTTTCCTAAATAATCTACCGGCTGGTATATACTTTATGATAAATTTATGGTGTGGACTCGAACACAGAAACCGGCCGGCTTCTGAATAAGTGGTGATAATTGAAAAACAACGATTTATTTCACATCGGAGAGCTTTGTATTATCGTCGGCGGCCATTTGTTGTTTCTATTAGCATTTCTGATCGGACCGAAATAAATATTCCGGCTATCTTTGACTATTTGTTTGTCCGTTAAATAAATTTGTACGTGCAATTAGAAAAAAAAAATCGGTTAGCAAACTGAAAATTATTGCTGCGATGAAAAATTTCGATCGTTTTTCGAGAACTAGATTTTTTGTGCGTCGAAGATAAAATATCGCCATCATCTTCGAGAATAACGATCTCCGGGGCCTGGTAGCCGCGTCCGAAAGGTTGACTTTTAACTTTATTGCCTCTCACTAAAAGGACATTAATGGTTATATCTTCATTGGTTCGGATGTAACATAACGTAAAATATCCACTGCACCATCGAAAGGTAGCGCGTTATAAATTATTGACGCATTCACAGGTAAGGATGGCACTTATCCTTCGATTCGATCTTGTCTCCTTTTCGAATTGAACGCAATTTTTTTCGATATGTTCGTATAATTTACTGAGATCATATGACATTATTTTGAGACACGTCTAAATTATGTTTATGTTCGACATTTTTTTTTAAACGCACATTTATAATCATTTTAATATTAATATTGATACATGTGATTTTTCATGTAGTTATTCATCTATTACATGAATTTTATTTTAAAATTATATTGAATTATTCATATATTCGATAAAAATCAGCTTCAAATTTTTTTTCAAATATCAACTTGAACCATTAAGTGCAAAAACTTGATGTAGAAAAATAATTACAGTTATTTACGGTTTTGCAGGATTTATCAGATATTTTATTTAATTGTCTTATAAATTATATTATATATACCTTTTTTATAAATATGAAACATGATGTTAATTTTTTTTTTTTTTAATAAAAAAAATCAATTTTTCAATTAATCCAATTGAAAAATATAATCTTCGAACATCATATAAAAGCGTGAAACGTAAAAATAAACAAAAAATAATTTTACACATTTTTTTATCAATCAATAAACATTTCGCATTGATCAATTACAGCCGAAACCGACCAATCGACAAAACACAATCATCGAAAACAAAACCGAACCCGACTCCGACCCGCGCCACAATAAACCAACAAAACTCCGAAGCGAGAGCGAACCGAAACCGCCTTATGCTCTTTTTTCCATCTTCTTTCACCACTTTGCGGAGATTTTATTTAACAATCAGGGCAAATATTGTTTTCGCGTGTTTTCCCTCGGCGAAAATTGATATCGGTCCCTGTCTGGCGCCCGCGGGACTTCCCGTTTTCCCTTTTTCTCCCTTTTTGGCCCCGGGGCGGTTAAGCCGCTGAAGTTATGTTACGATCCGACCATTATTGTCGTGCTCTATAGAGAGGGACCGTACCTTATGGCCGTGGTTGCGATTGTTGCGGGGAAACACCCCGTTGAAGGCACTTCATAAACTTCTCGCGAGACCTGGCCGAGATTTTACTTATTGCCGGCATATTTTTCGCGTTTCTCGGTCGAGAGTTGGGCGCGTTTTTGTTTGGGGTTTCGTTGTTCGGTTTTTCGGTTTGGTTGGTGTGTGTTTTGTGGGATGAATTTGGTTATTATTATGATGATTGTTGGTTTAATGGTGTCGGATAATGATTGTATTTAAATTGATAAAAAATGTGGAGTTCTGATTCGATTACATTTGCGTTTGGTTTTTGTAGGCGTAAATACGTATATAGAAGATAATATTTTTGATTTAAATACATTAAATATGTACAATTTTGGTATGATCAATAATAGTTTCAATGAATAAATTTTGATCAATCTTTTTTCTTAATTTAATCATTTTTTGTATTATATATGAAAATTTTACATTTTATCAAAAAAATAAATATGATCGTGACTGGTTTATTTAATGTACCGTTGTGGTTAATGTTTTTGCATCGTTGTAATCTTTTTTTTCAACATATTTTCAGATAAATATTTTTTTTTATTTGGAAAGTAGTATTCTCAATAATGTACGATTAATAAAATGGCCAGGTCATATTTTTTGTATATCGTTTTTTTTGTGAAATTTAAAACCACAGATTTGTTCGAAAATTTAAATACATATTGTCATATGACTCATGGTAATCTAATATTTATCTGAATATAATACTTGCTTTTTCTTGAATTATTCAAAAAAGCTAAACCAATAAAAATATTTTATATAATTTATAGATAGATAATTTCATTTGTAAATTATATTTTAAAATGAAGTCCTCAATTCGTTTACGACAAAATTTATGAACGTTAAAATTTGAACGTCTTAAACTCACGATAAATCATCCAAATTAAAATAGATTCCTGTTCCACATTCGAGATTGCAAAATCGCTAATTAATCCCTTATATCATTATATATAAATAACAACCCGATTCGAATAGTTGAATCGAAGTGCACGTAGGAAATCCTTCATTATCTTGTCTCGGCTCGGTCAATTGCACTTGATGCATCGGCACCTGGTGCTTTTCATCTGACACTGACTTATCAATCATACTGTGGCCGACTTTCAATTAAACAATCCCATAGAAAACGATACGATCGTATTATTTTAATTTAGGATTATGCAAACTTAAAGCGGAATTGATGCCTGCAAAAGATTCGAATGTGCTATAAATTATCGTTTTTTTTCAAAGCCATTAATTTTTTTTTCAATATAATTACTTAAATAAGGTTATTAAATCATTTTAATATTTAATGGTTGTATTGTTCATATCAAGTTTTATAGATAAGTGATTTTATAATGTTTAAATTTATATTATATATTGAGAAAATTTCAATTAATCGATCCATAAACATGAAAATTATAACCGTTGAAACTGTAGAGGAAAGAACGATGAGCGAAAACGTTTTAATATCCAACTGATTTAGATTACGAATTTTGACTCTTTACCTCTCCGACAATAAATTTGATTCCAGAGAAATATCCACCCACCAACCCCACCCGAAATATAATATAAATCAGGCCTAGTAGAATAAATTAAATCAACACCTTACCGTAGCCGGGCGCAGACGGACGACAGGCGCGGGCTCGCAATTAAAGCGCTTTCGGGTAATTAATGCGGAAACCGCAGAAACAACGGACCGTTTAAATTAATTTTTATTTTTATTGCGTTTTATCGGTTCGTGTTTTTCGTTATTTATCGCATTTACGGAGCGCCTCTCATACAAATTTTCGTTTACGTCCGAAATCTTCCAGTTCCATTTGAAGGTTTGAGAGATATTTTTCGTTTTATTAATTTCTTTAGATTGTTAGAACGTAGACGTTTCGAAAATCGCCGCATATTAAATCTGTGGAATGAAGCTGTTGGCTGGATAATATTTCTTTATTAGTGAAATTTATGTATCGCTCCGACATATGAAAATGTATGGAAGCTTGCGTTTCTCATCTCGGAACAAGCGTTCGATGTAATTGATTCTACAGCTGCCGTCCGATTTTAAATCATCCCCAATCATAATGAAATACGACAGCTACTGTTTTTCGATTAATTATCAGAACCGACGAAAAACATACGACTCGATTGTTATACGAAAGAAAATCCGTATTCGAACTCGCAGAATTTTCCTGGGGAAGGGAAAACAAACACCCTCCCACACGTTACCATCCCGTATAATATAATAAAATAATAATTTCGCATGCGACGGCGGGTCATAGAGCTACATAAATAATCGAATTACGCTTCGGTCGTTATAAATAAGCGTTTAATACGGTTTGTTCGCGTTTTGCTGCGGGGACTTTTGTACGTACAGTTTTGTTTTCAATGGCTCCGCTCCAAACTATTTGTTAGCGGGCTCTCAAGATTTTGAACCGTTGCGTTTTTCTTTTTACACGGAGACAGTCTGTCTATTTCGGATTTTACTATTTTTCCTTTTGGCATTGGTGTCGGCTTTACGCCGTGTCTGCGAAAACGCCGCTGTAAAAATTAACGTCTATTGTTTCAGCGGCGAACGTGTGATTTCAATGGTTTTTCTACGTGTTTTTGTTTGTTTTTAGTTTTAAAATATATAAAAGTTTTCATTATACAGAATGCGTATTTGAAATTAACAGATTTGATACAAAAAAGTGTCTATTTATATGAATATGTGGATTCATAAAATTTTGCTTCTGATTAATTAGAATAACATTCACTATAGCTAAACTTGGTTTATAAAATAGATAGTGTAAATTAAGAATTGCAAAAATGGGTTTATTGTCGTTTTATAATAATCTCTATAATAAACATAAATGATTTCCTAATTTTTTTACCATTTGTCATCAATTTTTCATAATTTCTGAAGCAACGTGTCAGCCTATTTCATCAACATCAGATTTTATTTCATCATTTTGATTTATGATGTCAATTAAATTTTGTTGATTCTCTGAAATCGTCAGATACAGATATTACATCATATCAATAAAATTTAATAAAAATAAAATTTTCTCGAGTGATAATAGAAACAATAAAAACCTGCGAGGAATGTACAAACATAATATTTTCTATAATAACTTGGTACCCACTTAAATACAATTTCATATACACGTTCTATGAATCTATGAATTTTTCATTTCCTTTCATTGATGAAAATTATAAATTTTGAATCCATCCACTTTATTTATTCATCTCACGAAAAAGTCGAGGCGTTCATCTAATATATATTTCAGTGACGCCGAATTAGAAACGGTGTCGTAAATACATCATCGCGGCAACTATTAACGGAATATCAACGCATAATTCAAACGGACGAATTCAAAGTTCACATTAATTCCGTTTCCTAGCGAAGAAAATGAATGAATCGAGAGGAAAAGCTCCCGTTTGCCTTCAAGTGGGTTTATATACAGCAGTTTACAAACTAAGGTCTAAGATCCCTATTTCACACTGAAATTAAATCAAAACTATAGAATTATCAAAAGAAAAAGGTTTCGTAGATATGAAACAGTCTCGAGAACGTGTATAATAAACAAAATATTATTTATTATAAACGTGTAATGACCGCGTGACTTTTTCCACGTTTCGCATTTAAATTCGATCGCGGTAAATCTTGTCAGCGTTTTCAAAACATATACGATGAGTCGTTCTCTAAGTAAATTGATGCATGGCGCGATCTCTTCATTGTTTCGAAGAAATATCTGATTTTCAGCGGCGGTTTGTTTTTGCGTCCTTGTGAAAACGTGGAAAATATTTATGTGCTTTTCCCCCTTGTGAAAATATTTTTCTTGTGTTTTTGGTATAAGGTCGTTTGTCGCTCCTCGTCCTCGCTACTTGGTGATCGTTTTGTTGATCATTATTTTTCAAATAAATCTTTTAAGGTAGAATATGTTCAATATTGAAAAATTAAATATTATTCAGTTGAATTTACGTCAGATTTCTAATTGAAACATTAAGATACTTTAATATTTTATTGAATTTTTAATAAAAAAAATTCTCAAATTTACAATATGGTTCCCAAATTGTCAATGAATAGTACATATCCGAAATAGATATAAACGCTTTCACACACGATTCGTTGACACATCCTTCACGTTCGCACGAAACACGCCTACCGAACGACTAATGCCCATGAGGACATTGACTTTTCCCTCTCTGGCTACACTCAAATATATTACACCACACAAAATATAACCGAGTTATTCAAACGAGTACGTAACGTGTTAAAAACGCATTAAGACCCGTGAAATTCGAACGATCCGAGAGTTTTCTGAACGTCCAATTTTCACCCAATTATTTGCGTGTACGTATGTGCCAATTTTGCAAAATTTCACGTTTTTGATCCGGTGGTGCTAAATCATCGCTTCGGATGCACACTGCTCGTAAATTATAATTTACGAGATGGATCTGAGTGATAATTCGATTAAACGAACGTTCCTCTCTCTCTCGTTCTCTGGTGAATTTTCGCCAAGTTTGTTAACATTCGCAAATTTTATGTATACGCTTTATATATAGGAGTTTTGGGTTTCCATAAAAGGAATTTGGGTCGATTTTGGGTGTGCGGAGTGAAAATGAGCACCTGTATATAAGCGCAGGTGATTTTAACCACGAATATTCGCCACTTAATGTTTTCGAACGTGCTCGAGCACCGAATCCGAATTTGCTCTCGAAGTAGCAAAAAAATAGGAGGGAAAAAAACGGGAAGAACTGGGGATGAAAAAAGAAAGCTTTCTCTAGAGAGAGTATTTTCTTCAATCTTATGAAACGCGCTATAATTTAAGGAAAGCCCTCGGGAAAGCCAGTTTCCTAAGGGGTTTAGCCCCGGTTAAGTGGGTGTCTAGTGGATAATCCAACAATCCGTATCACTCCGTCTTGCGTGGATATCCCGATATTCCACGAGTCTAAAAGGTTCCCGAGGCAAGGAAAAAAAAAAGAAAAACGCACTAGAGAAATTCATTTTATGAGCATTAGGGGAAGAAATGCGGTCACACTAAAAATTTCACTTATTCCGACTCGACGAAAATACTCCGCGAAATTATATGCACGAATATAAGCGATTTCACAATTTTTTTTCGCACGGTCAAAGTTTATAAACCTCGCCATTATTCCAGACATTTTTGACACCATATATATTTTAAGTGCAGAAAAGACGAGCTAATTTGTTTGCGCGCTGAAATGAAGCATTAATCGTGTCACGTCGAGCGAAACGTTTCGACTATTCTCGGTATGGGAATGGCATTGGCTAATGCACTTTTGCTGCGAAATTGCATCGGTCAAATCGTTGTTAATTAACCGACATAAAAATAATAGCCATCTCTAACGTCTCAATACAAAATAAAAATTGTTTTCGCAGATAAATAAATAAACAACGATTTGCATGTAAATCGTTATTGTTGGCCGATTCAATGTTCTCGGCGGAAGCGCGCTTATGGCTTTAATTAATTCTCAAAATAAAAATCGCAACATGGGGTCGCAGATAATGAGTGCGTTAACGTTTCAATTTAATTTTTCAGTATAAAATAGGTATTTAGCATAGTTTCGAGTTAATTAGCGTGTATTGCGTACTTGTCAAAAACTAGTAGATACGATTTTATCGAACGATAGAAACCACTTTCTACATTAAAACGCTCTTTGCTTCGGAGCGGCGAGTTGTCTTTGCAGATAATAAACGCTTCCGATTTTGCATATTATATTATTTTTGTTATAAGAATCAATAATTCCGAATGTATATGGAAAAACCCCTTCGAAAATGGAGATAAGCCCGCTCCGAGATTATCGCTTACCACCTGCGCGTGCAGAGCATGCTTAGCTTTTTAATTTATCGTTGTGCGACTCTTTATATTGTACGTTATGTATTTATTATTTATGCTCGTTTAGTTAATGCCTCGAAATGAATTTTCGCTCGTAAATCTGCGACGTTTAGTTTCGGCCAAATATTCGCTCACTCAACTCGAGTGCCGTGCGATCTTTATTAGCAATATTTCATAAGACAATATAAATAAAAACATAATTAAACGATTTTATTTAATTGCAAAATTGATATGAATAAATAAACCGTATCGCTTCTCTACTTTTTGTTTTCGAACGCACCAGTGAACTTTATTAAATCAAATGAAATATTACCGCATATAAAATTCGCATTATTATATTTTAATACGTCTTGATGGCTATTTAATTATCGTAAATACTTAAACATAAGTGATAAGTCAGACATGATGAATGCATATCGCGATGATTTACCGAGAACGGACGAACAAAGAATTTAAATATCAAAACTCCAATCTTCGCATGCAACATACAAATCCGAATAGATTTAATTAAAACTCTAAATTACCAAAGGTTTTTATTATTTTTTTTCCATTGAATGAAATCGAAAATAGAACCAATTGCAAACTTTATATGCTATTCCGTTTAGCACTAACACGCAAACATGGTGGTACCATGAATGGGCGGAGGCCTACGAGCAAACCTCATCAAAAGTTCAAACTCCGCTTTTCCGGACACGGAAGCTGCGGACACGACTATCGGATCTCCCAACGGCAACCGATACCACATACATACATTTTCACGTATGTATAAAGAGTGCAGGTTCAAAACTCGCATTCTAGGCTTAGGCATTGATGGAATAGCGCTTGTTTGATTCAAGATTGTGATGGTGTAATTGTATAGTCGATATCTATGTATTGAATGGATTGAAATGTAATTTGTATGATATGTTGTTATAGAGTGATACCTATGGTTTTTGTGTGTATGTTGAACTCTATTTTATGATTTTTAGTTATGTAAATGTGTATTTTTTTTTAATTTGAATTTAAATGATGGATAATGTGATAATTTTTTATAAAAATAATCTCGAGCGATATTAAATGGCCTTAATTTTTTATATGAGGAAGGTTAGTAATTACCTTTAATATTAGAAAGATTTTAATCAATTATATTAATTAATGTGCCAAAAAATAACGGTTTACACAAAAAAATTATTATTAATACACAAAATTCTTGGCTTGTTAGTCAGAATTTTATAGATAAGATTGATTCGTTGTTTCTTAAACTTTGTATGCAAGATAAATCAAAAATATTAGACACACTCATATTAAGTTTCTGAAACAGAAAAGAGCACGTATGCAAAGGGCTGACAAGCCCTGAAAGATGCCTATAATAAATTTATTGAGAATTTTTGAAAGATTATAAATTTCTTCATAATGATAAATATACAACTTTTATTCATTCATCAGCCATTTTAAATTGAAAATCTACACTTCTTCACACAATACTGATTCAAACTAAAAACCCAAATAATTCATACACCGACCATTTTACACACCCAACATCGAAAATTCAACAAATTAAAAATTCAACTCGCCCACCGCAAATTTCACACCCCTCGACCACGCAACACCGACCAAGAGTCGAATGACCCAACCCCCTTCGATCCCTCATCCATTGCGACTTTTGGACCGACGCCCCGCATAAACACACCGAATTCCACACGAAATAGTACAGATATACAGCCGGCATTGTAGTATCGCGTATACGTACGCATCTGAGCTAACACGGGACCCACACTTCATTACCGACCCGAGTGTATAAATCAAGCTGTCTAATATTAAACATGCCTTCGCGTACACCCGCTATATTAAAACGACTGCGGCGTTTGTCGGCCCGCGGAACGATTCCCTCGTGGAAATTCGGAAAATTCGCCAATTTTCGAGCGGTTCGATCGTCAAAGTGTGTGTATGGATTGTGTGGAAGTTTTGTGTTTTTTTTTTAATAATTTTTTTTTGAGTCTGATATAACAGACATTGTAAGCGATTGAGCGATAAAATTATTTATGTTGATGGTGCATTACAATTTTCTGATTTTCTATTTTCTTAGAAAATAACTTATTTTCTGAAAATTTCTTATAGATTCTATAATTTCGATAATTTCTAATTTGGTTTTGAAATAGATTTTGATTCAATTACTATATAAAATATTTAATATGAAGTATTTGTAATTTATATAAAATTTATTTACAAATATGTGAGAAATATTTTAATTTTTTTCTCTAAATGAGTAAATAAACCATTTGAATTTAAAAACTTTTTTGAAATCCGTTTTATAATCATTGCAAATTTTTATTTAAATTGTTTTTTTTTTTAATTTTTTCTATACATATTATGTTGATTACTTAACATACTTTTAAGAAATATCTATTGAATATAAATTAAATTTTAATGCTAAAAATTCAAAAATTATTTTAAACGTAATTTATAATTTAAATATATTTTTATTAATCGATTGGTTATGCATACAAAAATGAAATTATTCGAAATAAACATAATTTCCATTTTACAAATTGCATTTTGTAATATTTCAATACAGCTAAGCCTCGTTGATTTTATTATTTAAATTCGTAAGTATTATATTAGAAACAAATAAAATTGCACATAGAGCACGTCCAACTTCTACGATTCACATTTAAATATAAAAAACGAAAAATTCAACAAAACCCCGAACACTTTTTCCGAAGTTAACAAATGTATAGCGGGGAGCGCCATATTTATTGCGCGCTTTGTAAATCTCTTTCCGTGCGATTACATAAATAAGTCATTAGTCGTCCGGCGAAACAAAGGAGAGCAAGCGAAAAAAATGGCGTTTTTTCCAGCGCCGAAAAGATGGGTTTATTTGTATAATGCCTTTAATTCGAACCGACCCACCCCTGTTCTGAGGGGAGCGAGCGGCCAAGACGAATATATTAGCCCGGGGTGGACTCCAGGGGTGGGTTTTACTGGAAGAAAAAAAATGTATAGGAACATAATAAGCGAAATATATACATTAAGTGTGGAGCGTATACGTGTTTTTCCTCAAACGAAATTTTCGTAATAAATAACGCTTTATCTCTTTGCGGGCCAACGCTCATTTGAATGAAAGGCACCGCGGAATAAAAATAATGAACAAGAATAAAAAAATAGCCGAATCGAATAGGTGTATTTAGAATAAAAAAAGGAGAGCTCGTTCGAGATAATAGATAAAAGTACTTACGCGAGTTGTTCTTCAAGAATAGAATACAAATCGAAGAAATGAGATAAATTTTGAAGGGAAAAAAACATTATGGACGTGCCATTGCATATTAATGCAATACTGGATAATTTCATTAATATGTTAAAATATTCGTAAACGATACATTGAACATTCAAAACACACAAGATTGAATGCTTAATAATATTTAATCAACAAAATATGATTCAAAACGATTTTCCCGCCGTACACAAAGTTGAAAAAGCGCTGATTCGAAAAGTTCGTGTGTCGGTCGCATTAGGTTTTTATTATTCTTTATTTTAATTTTTTACACTTCGCACTTCCAGCGCGTTATAATGTTTCAATCAGACGCCGTAAATTATCGTATCGGAACACGACTCCATAGATATTAACATAATTTAAAGGCTGGCCAATAATATGTTCATTAATCACGACGCCGATAATCTCTATCCATATTGTATAAGGTTTTTTTTGTAGGATTTTATTTGTATTATACTTTTTACGAAATAGGGAGGAGCGAATTCGAAAAGCTTCCTCGTAAATGACGCGATTCGATACCGTGGAATTATAAATCATAATCACGTGAAAATGTGTTTTGTAAGCTCAGATTATACGCGCGTACTTATTTCACAACTCGACCGATGATTTATTCGGGAAAATTTACATTAACGTAAGGTTATTTTTTTGGGAAAAATTTACATTAATACAAGGTCGTTTTTTCATATTATTTTTTATAAATCCATACAACACACGTGTTTATTTAGACATTAAAATTTCGCATATTTGAGCGATACATTTTTATATTGAAAAAATGATAACAGAATCATGCTGGTAAGAGAAAGTTTTCGAATTACGAAAACTTCGAATACATCACACTTTCAAAAATATCTGTTGAAAATTAAATTGTTCATATTTACATTTTTCCATTTGTATCTTTGAATCTATGCGTAAAAACAGGGGCTAGTACCGAAAAACGCATTAAAACGCAGTCGTACTTTAATAACCTAGGACCAAATTACCGCGGCGATAGATGTTAGTAATGTGATTTATTCTTCGGTAATGTGCTTTAAAAAAAAATCGTACATACACATAATATATTTTATATTATACGTACATACAGTAGGAGGGCCTCGGGCGTTCGCCGTCGTTAATCATACTTTTATCTTTTTGTGACGCTATCAGCTGTTCTTCGGGGGTCCTAGAAGAAGGCTTTCCAACCCCGCGCTCTTTTTCTCTCGCAAAGTCATCAAGGGTGCTCCCTGGCCCTTTCGAGGTAGGAGGGAAAATTTCGAAAAGTCAAAATTTGAAATATGTGAAGAAAACGCGACTAACATCCCGCCCATATTTACATGAATATAATTTTTTGTATGGGGTCGAATTCTTTCCCTCCGATCGTCGTTTGATTGTATAAGTTAATATCATTATTATCATCATAAATAATTTTACCGTAATATAATAATATTGTACAAAATTGAAGTATAATTTTATGAAAAAATTCGCGTATAAATTCTTCAAATTTTCAGCGAAATTTAGATGGGAATTTTTTACTCTAAGTGTACGGACGAATAAATTACCGGATCGATTTTCCAGCATGCTTTTTACATTTACGGCAAAGTTGTAATATATTTTGTGTTTTGAAAAACTTTCACTGTTTGCGTTTCGCTGATTTATGGCTGTTTATATATTTTTTACGACGCCGGGCTCTCCGCCATTTTCTCCGCGACTCTACTACGTATCTATGTACTTCGAGCAACATAATTTTTATATATTTTATTTACGTTTATGTGGCATGATTTATTATATCAGAATCGTTTAAATCATTTTTTGGGAACGTTACGAAAAAATTCATCGACCTAAATAATATACTTTTATAGAGAAAATTACGAAATTCGACCTATTAGTTCGATTGCTCAATACGCTCAATGAAAGTCATGTAATTTGGTTGTGCACGTTTTTTTTCATTCTTTCCGAACTGAAAATAGCCCTGTAATTATGGTTAATCACGAGACACGCATCTTTCCATTTTAATTTTAAGTTCTTATTCGGAGATATTGAATAGACGATCGTGACCCAGAGTAATGAGATTTTCTCGTTATTTATTGAGATCAATTGAATTTTTGTTCCGTTATAAACATTATGAAATTCAAATGAATTTCTAAAAATATTGTGTAGTAAAAATTCCGATTTGAATATGAAATAGTTCGTAGTAGTGCTTGTTAAGTTTGATAAATACTTTTATGAGATCAGAGTGCGAATTTACAATTAATCAAACGATAATTTAGACATGAATCATTGCTGCTCAATTTTTATTTTGAAATAATATTTTTTATTCGTTTGAATGTGTTGATTTGAGGAACATATTAGCATACTATTATAGAATGGATCTAGCACGAAAGATCGATCGACGTATCGCTTCGATCCAGTTGAATGCCACTGCGATGATATTTCTCAAATGAAATAATATATAAAAATATAAATCAGAGTCCGGGGAAAGGAGGCCGTCCCGTTTTGCCGAGAGAGTACGAATCTGAACATAAAGCAACCGTTTGAAAGATGTCGACTGCATGAAACAGTGCCGGAGCGGTCGGCGGTTGTTAATTCTGGAAGCGTTTCGGCCATAAATTATAGGAAAATGTCAGGCCGGTAGTCCAAGAGGAGAGAGAAATATATAGGAGCCAGAAGAGGAACGGGAGGCTCAAAGGAAAAACTTTTTCTAGCGCCGGGAAGAGGAGAAACTCCAGAGGAACGCCCTCGGAGACGTGTGCCAAGCTTGCATCGACTCTAACATGGAAGCAAAATAAAAAATTTAGTACCGAATTTAATATTGTATCTAGCCGAGCCGTATCGGAATCGTATAGATTCGAATCTGTGAAATGAATATAGTTCATCATATGTAATGGTACGATGACGTATTGATATGATGGCGTGTTAAATCGATGATATAATTTCAAAATTTTTGATTGAATTCCACGTATTCAATTATAAATAATAATTTCGATGGCGGTCAAATTCAGTTTCGGACGATATATCAAACGCGATATAGTACCACGCGACCAATAAATAATTCATAATCGTTTTGCGCTCGTTTATTTATTTATCAGTACCGGGTGTAATATATATCAAATTTTAATTTTTTCAGCACTATTTCATAATTTATATGTGCAACATTAATTTTCGAGCGGATCGCGACGAAATGCGTACGCGCTCTGAATATATCATTTATTCATGCAATACGTAACAATAGAGATTTACGTTTTTTTTTTTCATTATTTCATTACGGATCATTCTGAATATATTATATAATAATATAATAACCAAACACATTCAATATCCATAAGATATTATAATTTTCTAATACGACATTGAATCGGAAAGTGTAATATTTGATTTGATATTCATATCGTTGGAAATCCAAGAAAACTATCGAATCGGTCCAGATTTTTTCGCACACGCATTACACAAACCCTTCCAAACTGATTTATTCGCAAATATTCATAAATATCGGTCGTCGTTTAAATAAAAATAATTCAAAACGGCGGTGTTTGCGTAACGGATCGCGTCGCATAAATTACGCTCGCTTCTCGGCGAAATTTCACCGACGCTCACTGCGTATTGATAAATTACATTGTTTATGGCCGCTGCGAAGGGTTTCAGCAGATGTTGCCCTTTTACCCCGAGGGCTGGGTTTTGCTCGAGGCCTCAGACATTCATCAAATGAAAATCTTTAGATCTGCGCGATTTCCTCTAAGCCCAAATGGAAGTGAGTGCGAGATTCGTACGGCGCTCCGACTGCCTAATCCTTCGAATTTATATAAAGATTGTGTATTTTGAAATTATTTTATTTCTAGTTTAATATGTGGGATATGTTTGAAATTTCACTTTGAGTTATGGCTTTATTTATTTTTCTGCTTCCTGATCTTTGGGGGCATCAATTATTCGCGTACATGACGTCGATCTTGGTAATTGGACAAATTAATATTTATTAGACTCGAATCTGAAATGTTTAGTATATCGGTTCTGTGAAATTGGATTTATAAGTTTTTAAAATGAATCAATCTTATTTACCATTAAATTTTTAGTATATTTCAGCTCTCGTTTGTGTTGAAAATTGGCAAATATTACGCCATATCGATTCGGGTACAAGTAAGAACGGTTAAAGCATAGTTTCGTCTCTAGGCATTCGTATTGTGTATAAATTGTTTGTCTAGTCAGAATTTGACGCCGGGTAATATTTATCTGACCACTTTGGGACTGTTTGCTTTATTGGTCCAGAGAACGATTTAAGTTTTGCGGAATGCGTCTCCTATCCTTGCAAATTGGTATTGTAAAACGCCGTCCGGGAATTGCTGGGGATTTTTCTTCTCCTAACGAATGAAAGTTATGCGCGAAATTCGCAAAACCCTTTCTTCAACGGCTTCATATAAATTCGGATTCGTATTCAATTTTGTATTGCGATTCGGCAAATGCGTGTTTGAGTGTCCGTTTGTCGGCACCGCTGCGATCGACCGATTTGTAAATTTCCATATTTGAATTAAACATTTCGGTCGTATCGATAATATCTGTTTATAACGTAACTTCGTATTATTTGTGTGTGTTTATCTGTTAGAGGAATCGTCGATGGTTTTAAGTCTTGTGAATGTTCTTCTAATGGTAAATTAATATCGATGATGATTGTATCATTTTGTTTTCATAAAATGTGTATATTATTCAAATGGTCGGGTTTTATATGAAAAAAATTTGCACTTTCATTATGTGTAGTTTAAAATTAACTACCGAGATAAATTAGATTAAATCAGCATGCACGTCTAATAAGAATTATCTTTTTCATCAAACAAAATTACATATTTACTCTGTTAAATTATAAACAATATTATTAATTTTGAAAAATATTATAATAACCAGTTTCTAAAAGCAAATTCTTTTTAAATATTAAAATATACGTGCGATGAATCAAGTCAGTTATGCTTTATTCAATTGAGCACGATTACGCTCACTGTACATCAACGCCGCATACAATTACACAAAACGCATTAACGAAAACCAACCTCTTATCTTCCGCACATAAATTATATAAATCAAAACGACTACAATCGATGCACATAATGACGTCGACTCATTAATTCGCAGTTCGCGGTTCACCATAACATCCCTTCCCCGCATTTTTCTTGAGTGGTCGCGTTCCTTCGCACCACCAAAAAAGAGCATCCAGAGGGGTTGGAACTTTTTAAATATTCACCCCTTTCTGTAAAAAGCTAAAATGTCTGACGTGGAGGGGGTGATGGATGTCGTGTTGGCCTCTGAACGAATGTTGGTGACAGTTGTACTGGGGCTCGATTTGCACCGTTTTTCATCTCACCCTTGTACGTGTGTTGTAAACTATGAGAGGAAACTACAAAGGCTCACTTAAACGTTTCGTAATAGTATGTTGTACGAAATGAGTAACCCTATTTTTGTTTGGATGCTGGGGGATTAAAAAATTGGTGCCGCCGAAGTGTGCGATTGGTTTTCGGACGGTGGTGTTGAAAATTTATAAAAGGTTGATAATAAATCAGAATTTTCATATTGAATATTATGCATTGGTATGATTTCAAATTATGATGTTTACATATTAAGTATGAAAGTGTTGACAATATTAACAATAGAAACGTCGATAGTTCTTATTAATTCTATTGATATACGTTTTATATACAAACACGAACCATTCAATTGCAAATAAAAATAATAAATATTCCAACTATCAATACACTATACAAACGATTTAACTAAATTCAGTTCCACCCCAATAAATCTCACGCAGCATCGATCGAACCTGCACCTTTTCGCATCACGATTTTAACACCTCAATTCTCAATTTTCGATTCGTCACAAATGAAACGCCTCGAATCGAAAACTCACCCATAGTTTTTCAAAAAAGCCATTGTCGCCGACATGAGATCCGTCGAAAATTTCATATTTATATCCTTGCATAAGCACAATCCGCACATATCATATTATAATGCACGCGAGATTTTGCAGAAAGGGAAACCGCGCCGAGTTTCGCGAGTTTCGGGTTTCAACCCCTTGACGCCCCACACCACGTGGCCGATGGGGTGACTTTGCCGGTCTCGTCTGGTGGTGGTTTTATGCATAATGCATCATGCAATTTACATTTTCCGCGCACCGACCCCCGCGCCCTGTCCCGTACTGTGCAATCCGAAGGTATGATGATCCCGTTCGAATTATCCCAGTACTTCCCAATGTAGATCGGAAATTATATGTTATTGCATGTACGTTATGGGATTTTTTATTATTTTTTGATTAATTTGCATCATCAACAACATTTGCTGAATAAAAATTTTACTAATTCTTTCGATGTACTTCGCATATTTTTCCATTTTTTCATCCATCACTGACTTGATAATCGATCTTTTGATTTTTTCTCGTTATGCATTTTTACATATTTTTTTCAGTTTAATGAATATTTTTTAACATTTTTGGATTCAAGATTCATAATAAATAAGTATTTCAAAATCATATACAGTCGAATAGCAAAATATGTTAATCGAAAGTTTTCTTTTTCGAAAACACGGGAAATTTAGTATTAACAACCTTATTTATTCATCCGAAAGCATTATATTCTGGTTTCATTGGTCTCTTAATTTCTTGTTCCTTTATTTGACCCAGATAAAGAAATCCATACACGATTTCTATTTTTCTACAAATCTTACTCGTGCATTTAATTTTTTTAAATCATAATATTATAGTATATTTTAAAATAAAAATCGATTCCTTTATAAATACAAATCCATTTGATAATTTAGATTTGAATCATTCGATTTTTTTAAACAAAACTTGCATAAATTATCAAAATTCGTAGTTTATATCAGATCGATGGTATCATTTTTAAAAATTCATTTAAAACAATATTCATTTCATAATCTAATTACGATGCTAATTCGATTCGAACATCGTGGTAGATCCGTTGGATTTATCGATCTCCAAAAAAATTCGAACGTATTTTATGTGCGTAGATTCTACATAAATGCGGAATAAATTTTTAGCTTTATCAGTTATCTTGGTCGTTTAAAAATTCACATAGTCCATCTTGGTTAGGCGATTTTTTAAGAAGCCGCCTTCGCGGTCGTATACGACTGTTGGACTTGTCGTTCCGTTTAAATTAATGGCCGTTATAATGTCTCGATATTGGCGTTCTCACGTTTGAATTCTTTTTTTTCCATTCGCTTCTAGAAAATTAAAATAACGCCGAAAATGCGCCAACTAAGTAACGACCAGTTTTGCATCGTTATCGATGTGCATAATTGTGTAAAACGACGTTAGAGATTTGCGATTGCGATTTTAATGAATTGTCATTGATCAGATATGCAATATATATTTTTTTTTTAATTTGTTTATAATCCGATATTTTTTGATTGACTTCATATCGCATCTCTTTTTTTGAAACATCGCGTGTTTAATTAAAATTTAAATATGCATAAGATTTTTTCGTTCTGATATGATAATGAGACGAAAATAATTTTTGATAAAAAAAACGCATTTAAAATCGAAAAATCTATCGCGAATTTTTTTCCGTTTTTTTTCGTCGGATTTTATTAAACCGGCGAAAGTGTTCGCTTTGACGAATGGCCGAATTTATTGAGCACATTCGGTGTGAATATATCGAATATTATCCGGCGGTCGCGCGCGACAGTTTGAGATTAATAGCGGTAGCAATCTCTCTCCAATCACGGGTGAGTCAGTTGCACTGTCGGCGAAATCCCAGTGCACTCACTTTTTGTAAAAAAAATTGACATTTTTTTATGTATTCGTTTTCATCAAAACTGTCTATAGTATTTCGCTAAAATAGGGGTGTTTAACCTTTATGAAATCGGGCTTTATTTCGATCAAAACACATGGAGGATTAGAATTTTTATGATATTCAGGAATTAGAATGTTTCTGAATTGGATTAATTTTGTAGATTATAAATGTTGAAGTATGTAAAAAATACCTTCGAAATGGATTTGTAAATATTGAAAACAAATATAAATATGGATCAATTAATTATAGTTAAAAGTTTGATATATTAATCTGAGTATCCACCGAGCTTTGATGGTTATATATGATGACAGGTTATTGCAATTTATATGACGTATTTTCATCATATTAATCATATTTGCCGTTATTCATAATAATTGGATTGATTATATTTATTGGACCGTATGTAATTTTTGATGATGAAAATCAATATATTTAAATTGTGAATAACTTCATTCTCATATCTTTTCAAAAAATTATCCATATTTCTTTTAGAAGCATTGAAACGTTTGTTTTATTTTTCGATTATTTAATCTAGAAAAAAATATATAGAATTCATTAACAACTACAGTAATTACAATTATCAATCATGCGTTTAATCTCACTAATTCACTTACATAAACGTAACTAGTTGATATGATCATGCATTGTCAAGTCGCCATCATATCATAAGGGATGATTTCAATATTTAATTAAATAAATTATCACAAATAATCAATCCCACCATTATTACAAAAACTCTTGAAATATTTTTCATACTATCCGATATTATAATAAAAATCTTCCTTTAATACAAAACCCACCAGGTAACCAAACACTCCCATAAACTCAATAAATCTCCCCAAAAATTCAACATTACCTTCACCAACACCCAACCAAACCAACACCGGTTGAAGATCGCTGCACCAGCGAATAATTTCATGCGAACATGAATTACGACCTGCGAACGCACACGCCGTAATGACATGTTTGGAAAATAGAATTTACAATGCGTTTTATCAATGGCGGCACAATGGATTGCGTTAATTCGCCGCGCGCCATATATTATGTGCAAGCGCAGCCGGCGCTTGACCGATCATCTCTTTTTTCAACCCCGTATGCATTTTTGGACGCATATATGCGTTTTCCGATGCATATATGCGTTTTTCAATTTCGGCTTTCGATTGGCCGAAAAATGCCTACGTCGTAAATCTGGCGCGATTTATTATATGTCGCGCTTTGCGGATGCTCGCGTTTTCGGTGCAGTGTAAAAGTGCATCGATTAGCATAATTTCGGTGTGCAAGATGTGCAAAATTGTAATTAATCGTGTGTTGTGGCGATTTAGAATGTGGATTAATTGTTGTTCGTTTTCTTGAATATTTTTATGGGAGATCGTTGAATAGGTAATGATTGTAATTACATGAGGCTAATAAATATCTTCCAATCATTAGTATAGCGAGAAAAATTATAAAAAAACTACTGAATATTAAATTTTTGAAATTATTAAAATGTATACTTGTGTTTGTTTCGATCTCGTGGGATTGTGGTAAAGAGCGCAAACGTGTGAAATTTCAATTATGCACAGTCGATAAAATTGTCTGGGATTTGCAGTAATGGCCCTATCAACCAACATTATTTTAAAATTTTGCAGACGAATTAATTAGATATTCATTTCCTGCTTGATTAGACGATTTCGTACAAACTTTGAGTGGTTCGAGTAAGGTGGGCAAAACGCTCACCCTAGATAACCCAAGTGTTAACATTTGGTCAATGTTATTCTATTTTAGAGCAGTTCTAGTGCATTTATCCAATATGTGCTTCTCGAAATTTACAGCGATTCTTTTTATATCGAACAAACGTGGGACGCAATGAAGATTTTTATTGAGAAAAACCAGTTTGTTTACAAATGGATTCATACCAAATCCGTCGTAATGAAATCGTTCCGTTCGAATTTATTTATTAATAAAAACGCCTTATGTCTATACGATACGTATGAGATCACACGTGTAATTTCTAATAAAGGGCCACCATGACTTATTGAGCAGACTGGACGATATTAATAGGGTTTTTTTCCGCTCCCCTTACGATTGTCCAACATGGCCGACTCCCTATCCGACGAAAAACTCCCTTTTATATTATCCTGTACCTACAAAAAGGACTACATGCGCATACCGACAAAATCATCATTGTCGCCGAGAAATCGTCAACTTCCTGATTAATGTCGGTCGTGGTCAATCCTTTGAGTGCAGCGCCCGTTCAACTGCACCGACTGCAATAATTACTTCGACAAAAGTGCTCCCAGCGGATGTATTATGTTGCATGTCGGTTAAAAAAAATGGAATAAAAATGGTCGGGTTGACGTTTATATTGCGAACATTTGTTCGTAGCAATGATTTAGTTGCGAAAACTCGTTATTCTAATTCAAATAATCGCGCCATATGTAGTTCGGTGGATTTGTTTGTTCCGAAGATGGCCGCAGGCTACGAATCGGCCGTTAAAATCTCCATAACAATCGCATTTTAATTAATTTTAATTGATATATCGATAAATGTATCATTTCATATTTATACATTAATAAATTTCAAAAAAATCTCCGCACATAACTCATTAAAAAATTGCCATTTTTATCATGAATCAATATTTAATATACTTGTATCATTAACAATATAATTTGCAGAAAAATCAAAATAAAAACGCACGGAACGTGTTTACCATATCGAAAACGGCAGTGTTGAGCAACCCGTTTTTGATGTATCAATTTTTGATTTTTTTTTCCAAAGATTCTTGTCTTCATATCTTTTAAAATGTTTCATTTAAATTTTTGCGCAAGTACAGTCGACGCCGCTACGCAGAATAACATTATTGCGTGATAAAGACGGAAAACAGGACGAATAAATTTGATAATAGAAAGCGCACATTATAATAAAATAAACGAAAAGGCAAAACTACATCAATCTTCCGTTCGATACACGTGAAAAAATCGTATGTATTTGGGTCGTTATTAGTTGGTTCGTTTGAATATTTATTTTCAAGTCGGCGCCCGATTCCGATACTTTATGTACGTGTAAACGGTTGAAAAACACGTTTTTTACAAACTCGAATATTCGAAGAGTAAAATCGTAGATTTTTCCACGGTTTTCTACGTCTAATTTGCGTTAGAATGGACAGTTAATGTTGGGGAGATACATTCGTCATTGTATCGACTGTACTGCAGGGCGGCCAGTCCCTGAAAACAATGCACGGAGCCAGAATGCGTTTTTTTATCGTTTTTATTGCGAAAGTCCGTTATGAATATCGTTTTGTCGGTTCGTACGTTCGCAGCATAAATGTTGTATAGAGACGTAGGTAAAATTATTATTTATATACTTTTTTTTTACAGATCGGTCGCGTTTTAATAAATCGCACACTACACCGTTGAAAAATTGCCATACAAAAGCGGGCTATTCCTAATTGAACAAAAATCGTAATTTATTAACAATAGACTCGAATATGAACAGTTTTTTTTAGTCTGATATATTTCAAATATTTTTTCAATATTTCAGACCAATAGAAAAGTAAACGTTGAAATTTTTCATGTCGAATTACAAATTGTACGAATAATTATATCTCATTTTATATTAACGTAATTGGACCGATTAAATATAAATATTTATCGATTCTATAATAACGATATCATAACCGTTTAATTCAAATTTGATCTGTATCATCGTAATTCGTATTATTCCACCCACAAACATCAACAAATTAATTTAGTATCTAAAAATCATTATAGCTTCTGCTCAATAAATTATGTTGACTTTTGAATACAAAATATAATATATTGAAATATCTCACCTAGTATTGACTTACTATAAGAAAAAGTTATGTTATACCTATGTATCTTATTCAATTTCAATATATCTGGGTCAAAAAATTTGAGCCTAACCAATATCAATAAATAGAATTTCATCATCCGACCAAAGACAAAATTCCTATATATTTTTTAATCAATTTTTACAAGGCTTTCCTTCCGAACTCGCCCAACCAACCCACCCACAAACACCACCCTCCTCCCAAAAAACACACACCCAAACCTCGCAATACCCACATCGCCTACCTAGTGTCCGAAAATCCGAAACCTCCACAGCCTCCACGGAATCGAAGTCGTGCGTGACGATCCCGGCCCCCGGCCCGCGATCTCCAACCAGGCCCCAGAGTGGGCCTCGGCCTCATCGTGTTGGTCGTGTTGCCGACCCAGGTTTGGTTTGTGTGTTCATTTTGTTCTTGTTGGCGCAATTTAGCCTCCTCGTGGCCGGCCCACTCGCGGCTTATGTCTCTATTACGCGAGCGCGCGCGCCACCAGATAACCGCAGTCACGCGCTCTTTCGAGTTGTTTATAAGAAAATTTGTTATATTGAACGATTTAAATTCATTTTTTAAACATTGAATATGTTATTTAAGATGTTAAGAATCTTTCGGTTAAAGATTGTTTTAAAATAATCGTTAAATTTGTATGAATAATGATCGAAAATGTATGTCAAATGTGAACGGGTTTTAAAAACGATTTTTTTTTTAATTTTTTGATCGAATAAATTCATAATGACATTGAAAATAAATATCGATTAGATGCATTATCTGATCGCAGTTCAAAAACATAAATATTAATTGCACATTTCACTGAGCGCGTCGTGCTAAATAGTCTCCGTTCAGCTGGTTCGTAATGGAAGACTCAAGACCAGATTTCGCAATGCGATTCGCTCATAGCTTTCCGATCAGGTTTCGCAACGAACCTTTTTAATAATAACTCGAATAAAAAGCGGAATAACCGTCCATTGTTTGTTCTCACTTCATCCGCGGACAACTCAATCGACGACAAACTCGAATAAATCACGCCGTACCAACGTTTTAAAATATCGCGAATGATAACCCGATTCTGATTTCGGTTGCGCAGTAAACACGTCGTCGATATTTCTACGGTTTGTGTAGACTAGTTTTCGAAATAATAGCTTTTTTTTCTTTATTTTTTAATTGTATTCGCCGTAGACGTATAAATTTTCCGGTCGTTATTTATCGCGTTACACTCGCGCGCTTTGTTAATCTCGTAGTTGCTAATGATACGTTTGCGAGCCGCAGATTGAGATGCGCTTTTTAATAATATTATTTATAATGTTGGGTTGTGTGATTTGAGAAACAGGCCTCCGGTCGAGGATGGACGTGAGGATTTTACAGCTAAATTTACATTGTTATTGCCGAGACGAGATTTATGAACGAGAAACGAAGGAGCGTGCTGCGAGCTTCGAGAACTCCGAGAGAAAATAATCCATCGATTATTTATATATTCATTATGTTTTATTGCTTATTTAAAGCTTATTTTACATTAAAAAATATGTGTATTTAATCAAAAAAACTAGAAACACTATCGGATGTGCCGCGTACGCGTCATTCTTCTCGGTACGAATGCGTACTATAAAAAAGCAATTTACATTCTTTAGAGTTCTTTGAGTGTGATGTACGACCGACACTTATCTTATGTTCGTATACTCCGGTAACGTTTGCTCACTTAATAAGAGAATGATAGTTTTTTTCGGTTCTGAAAGAGGAAACCTCATCATTGAGAACGTTACCGCAATTGCATACTTTGGCTTTACGCTTGACACATTGCTCAATTAAGCGGTAATGAAAATTTATATTGTGAAAAAAATAGACAGAATATTTTCATTATAATTTCTTAAAGAACTAACAAAGCTTTTAATAAGATTGAAAAATATTTCACAGATGACGTGCGCGATATATAACACCGCGTCGAAACTCGGAGAAATCTCGCCCTCTCCGACGCCATTTTCTGAATTTCCCAGACCGCGAATTTTCCATTCAGGACGCGCAGCCTGCTCTCTCCCGGAAAAGCGTTCAGACGAGGGGCAAAATAAGCGAAAAAGTCGCGCCCAGATAGCAGCCGGAGAGAAAGAGGCCCACCCTAGTCCGCCATGGTGCCGAGCAAAGATCCGAGCCAATATATCACGTTGGATTTATGAGGCTAGATACGACAGGGAAATTGCAAGAATGGTGGCACAATCTATCTTAGTTGGGAGAGCCGGCGTGTGTGTGTGCTGGGGGAGGTGGGTGGAACCCTGAGGGTTGGTTGCGTGGAAGGAGCACCCCTGGAAGGAAGGAACTTTGAGATGTTATTAGTCCGAACATCTGTTGTTGGGTGCTGAACCGTGCCGTGCCCACATAATAATAATGGTCCGGCTCTAGAGGAAGCGACTAATGGTGGTTTCTTGTGTATGTAGTGAAAATCGTCGATTCGATTGCTTTGATGGGTCGAATCTTGCTGAAGTTATTCGAGACCAATCGAAATCGATTCAAGACACTTTCTAGTAACTGTACGTATGGTAATTTATTAGTTGCAGCTGCACTTCAATTTTTCAATATCGCGAGATCTCTAGAATGTGTTGAAGTAACACATCTGATTTTAACAATACAATTTATGCTCACATATCGAATCAAATGATCTTAACGTTTCCACTGGTCGTATCGTATTGATAGATAAGTCAATTCCGTCTTGTAAGCTTATCTTGTTCAGCGTGCATAAATCTCGGATGAAAAGGCGAAAATTATGAAATATTAACGACGTGATTTATAAGTATTTTAACAGTCTCTTTGTTTTTTCCGAGACGCGAAAAAAATTAGTGTTATTTCGCTACGGAGATTGGTGCCAGTCGTTTGTTACTTCACAGTCGTACAAAAGATGAATTTTTAAAAACACCCGGAAGATTTATGACGTAATTAAAAGTAGAATAGGCCACGTTGTTATATTAAATGTTTAAAAATACACGAATTTGATAACGTCCGTATGAAGCGTACATTACAATTTCGAAACTCACCCTTTGCATTAGTAAATTGATTTACCAATTAAGGAGCCCACATGCGGTCTCACATACCCCGAATAATTGACATGCAGACAACAATGAAATATATTTTTTTTATAAAATTTAAAAATTGTATCGTAATATAAACCCAAAAAAATAAATCAACGGGATATATCGGCTCGCAGCGGATACAGCTTCAATATCGTAATCACATCCGAAAACGGTAAATTTTCCCAAACTTTCCAATTCCGCTATTATTTTTGAACGATTTACTTTATATATATGCGTGCAAATGAGCTAAGAACAACAAAAGGTCTAATGATAATCGCTTCGGTACATCCAGCGAGTATATAAGAGCCAAACTAAGTGCCGGGCAACTATGATAAGCCGCAATATAACACAAGATGGTTTCAGAGCCAAAAGTTGGCATTAATTATAGCCCACCCCTTATCTGCCGACCACCGAAACAAATGCATTTTGCGACAATTATTCCCATGTACGACACAAAACGAGCCATTTAATATAAAAATTATTATCATATACCGCATTTTTTCGAAGGAAGCATGGTCGCACGATACGAAGCGTCGATTTTCGCAAGTCAGCTCGCACATGCGATTAATTCTTTCTCGTGCGACCGAAAATAAAACGTATGTGAAAAAAATCGAGTTTGCAAAAAATGTATATGCAGTTTTAAGTATTCGACATACGGGCGAATTGGTGATTAGCGAAACGTTTGGAAGTCGAGCCGCGTACCGTTTTTTGTTCGGTTCGTTTTAATAATTACGATTGCATACCGAGATACACGAAATGGACATGGGTAAAACGAGCGTGAGGATATATGGGGGAAGATATACATTAACGAATCGTGACGATTTCCGAAATTTAACATGCTAATTCGTCAAATCGTATGTTGTGATAATTTGTGTTTGTTTGTAATGAGGTCTGATCGTTTTGTATTACAGAAGTTATCGATGTTTTGAATACACAATGAGGATTTTAATTTTTTTTTTCGATTATATTCTGCACGTATGTAATATTACTTACTAAGAAAAAATCGTCGTATTAGATTTAAATCTGGGAATAAAAAATGTCTCTCCTTTTGTTTTAAGAGTGATTAAATACCAGAATTCCGATACAATATAACAAGGATTAGTCATGTAGTTAAATTACATTAATTTAACTATAATGATCGATGCAAATTAATGTATTCAATCAATCTAACCATTGCAATTCATAAAGCATTAGAAACGTTTGAATTGAAACCGATAAATAATTTCTGTTGTATTTTCAAAATTATACAGAATCGTGCGATTCCGAAAAACGTGCGTTCCCATATTAAAGGGCTATTTTTCGTACAAATCGAATATTGTTATTATTGATTTGAGCGCGAACATAATTAGTAGAAGTTCCGCGGGCGCGCTATGAATCCCAAATAACGCAGGTATAACAGCTAAATTATTCATAAGCCATGTTCGTTATTGTGGTCATTACACGGTTAATATCGAATTATCGTTTCGATCTGGCGGTCGTATAGCGCTTAATTATTCAGGAAAAAGTCATCGGCGGGACCGTGTGAATTGAAGTTTCGGCTTTTTCGCCGATAAGTATTGACAAAATCCGTAAGCCGACATCGATTAGTATTTTATTTTCTTTTGCGCGATTTGCATATTCAAATGGGCCGCAGTTCCCATATCGCATATTAATTTCTGCAACGTTTTATTCGATGGGAATTATGTAAATGATTGAACGGCGACGAGGTCCTATAAACACTTGCATAACCGTTTTATACTTTTCGTTAATGATTTCTGAGTAAATGATTTCACGAATATTTTTTTATCGTATTTTATACAATAATGATACAATGTTGAATCCTTTATCTACACAAACTTTAAATCCACGTATATTGAATTGAATTTATTTGTAGTTGAATTAAGTTTATTTATATAAAACTATTATCAATAGAATTTCCATATTGTCTTACGACTAACGTACCTTGAAAATACAACTAGAACGTAGTATCTAAAGCTCAATTTGAATATATAATTCTAAAATTATCAATTATATACATTATTTTTGTGCTTATCATATATTATGTATTCGTATTTTATCTAGACATTTTCAAATCTTATAAAAAATTTATATGACGCTAAGACATTTTTTATTGTTTGTATTAATTTTTAAAAATTAAGGAAAATTTTGATCATTCAAATCCTCAACCTTTTTAATAATCAATCAAGTCGTGCTATAAATTAAGTATTATAATATTCGGAATTTAATTTGAATTAAATACAAATCAAATAATGAAAAATTGCATTTCCAAAACTAATATTACAGATATACCTGTAATTTGATAGAGTATTATTCTCTGTTAAGCTAGATATAAATAGTTTTTCCAAAACTTTGAAATCTGTTCATAAACGTCAATTTTTCAGGGTGGTGCGATTTCATTGACCGCCACTAATTATTGAACTAGATTAAAACTGTATTAGTCCTATTTTTTTAAATAAATCTAATAATACTGATTCAATCAAACTCCCATAATAAACCATCTTCCACACTAACACTCAATCAACCCCAAACCTAACAAACTCAAAAACTACGAAAACCACCCAAAACAAACCCCTCCCACTTCCCTATCTATTAATACATCTAACAATACTGACTCAACTATTAAACCATCACTTCTAGTATGTGAGTTGAGTAGTTGAGTTAATTCTGACACAACAACTTAACTCCCACACTAAACCATCTTTCACACTAACTTCCAACAAACCCGAACCTCCACATCCACCCAACAACCGAACGAACTCAAAACCAATCACCCCCAAACTCAAAAACTACAAAAACCACCCGAAACAAACCCCTCCCAGCCGTTTCTCGGCCCGGCACTAATCCGACCCGACTTCCACGCCAGACAATCAAACGGCCATCCTGCGCCTTAGCACCCGATCCAATTAGAGCGCAATATCCAAGTCTCAATCGGAACAAAGTCCATATCGATCTCGGCACAACATTCGGACAAGTGTTCGAGCAATGCGCGCGAAACGTGTTCACTTGTCGGGCGCGCCACATTCGCGGTGTCGCCGACCACACGATATGTAAATCGCTCGCATGCCGCACGTCACTCGCACCTGCATACCACACGAGCACCCTGTGTGTATGTATTTTGTATGTTTGGGTGTGTGTGTGTGTCGGGTTGGGTGTTTTTGGGTGGTTTCGTGAGCGCGAGTTTGATTGAGGTTGTGTGGGTTTTTGTTTGAAATTTTTTCGAAATGTTGGGTTGGTGCGGTTTGGGGAAGGTTGTATTGATTGTGGTGTTGATGGTGTTTTGATTTTGTTTGAGGCACTTGTTCTAGATGATCGATGAAGTTCGATAGTTGTGTGAGGATTCTGATTCGTGATGGTGTTTAGTTGGAATGGTCATGTTAAAAAATGTCTGAAATTTTTTATGTACGTTCCAAAATATGTCGCTCGTAATGATTGATTTTAATAATTAATTATTTGAAATATTAACAAGAGTATTGAAATTATTGTATAATATGTTTGGGTATTTTTATGTTTAAATTTGAATCGAAATTTTTGGTTAAATTGCAATTGATTTTTCAAATATTATGTTTTTAATAACTTTTCAAAAATATTTGTTTGATTAGACTGTAAAAATATCAGATTATTCGAATTTTTTTTCTCAAAATCTATTCATTTAATATTAATGAAATTCATGCTTATTAAAAGAACGAATTTCTACTATATATGTGATTTGAAAAATATATAATGATAATACTATTTTGCAATTAGAAAAACATTTCCAAATAAAATGAAAATTACAAATATATTTTTTTGTTTATGCAAAAATATTGTTTAAAAAAAATCCATTAAATTATATGTCCTTGTATGTGCAACGACCAGGACATACATAATTAAATAATTAGTATATACAATAATAATCAGATAATTTTCAAATAAATAATATCCTCGTACAAACAAGTTTATTCATATGTTACATGTTGCGGATAATGTATGAAAATTTTGCATGTGTATGCCTAAATACGGTTTGTTTGTTATCAAATACCCGGACCACCGTTGCGGAACCTTCTTAGTCCGATGGACCCGGATGTTAAGCGTTGCGTACTCAGAATCGTAATTTTTCTTTTCTGATCGAAGGTCGTATTGCATAAGGACAATCGGTTACTGTTGGGTGGTCTCGAACTGTCTTTGCACGTCGATCTGAAGTCGGTGACTAAATCGCGATTGTGTTCAGATGTAATCACATTCCAATGTGAAAATGATCGGAAAATCGATTGCATTGTTAAGAAATGTTGCGCAATTTTTAGTCAAAGTCATCAATGGCAAATGAATCGAATAAATAGGCGATTACGAAAATGTTGAAATTGAAAAACAGGTTCGCGCGTAAAAATCTCGGTATGGTACTAACGTATTGAGGTTATGTTGTTGCGTTTGACAGTTGACAGCCGTCATTGAATTCAAATTCAGATAAAATCACAATATTTTCAATAGGTAATTGACACGGTTGCACGACTTCACACAATTCCAACAATGAGGTAAAAGTCGAATATTTCCAATACTAATCATCGATTCCTTGGATGCAACGCAAATGTGCATGGATGCAACTACAGCTAACCAGGAATTCCCAATTCGACCGTATTACGTATTCCGTCGATAAACTCCGGCCAACATTTCGCATTATAAATTCGTCTAACGGTGTATATATATATATATTATAATAGTGTTAATCCAAATTGAATAACCACGCAACGCTTTTGCGTCTATTAAAAAAATTCGAACGATCCCATAAAAAGTTCGTGCCGGCTTAGGGATGAATTTCGATGGGGAAAAAATTAAAATTGTTTGGGGCGTGTGTGTAAAGTGCTGTCGAAAAAACGTAGCAATTTACTCCTGCAACCATTTCTCATGCTCTAATTAAACACACGCACGCAAATCTCGGTGGAAATCATGATGGAATAAATAGCTGGTACGCCGGAATAATGTCGGAGAGAAGAAAATTCTCCAAGGAACTTCCACTGCGGTGTTGCCAACCAGTTCTGCAAAATCCCTGTAATTTATCGCATAACGCCGACCGTGTTTGTTTTGTTTCGTTCGTGAAGTGCTCTAATTATGTTTCATTGCGCACTCACAAGTTAATAGTCGTAATACCGACTCGTGTACACTCATAATTTACGACATTACAAAAATTTACGCGGCTGGTGCAAAGGCTAAATCTTTTATCGGATTAAGCGTAAGCTTTCGCCGTTTCGTTCAAATGTTCGAATCGAATATTAATTCTATACACAATCTCAATACTGATCGTAGAATTTTAAAATTTCTAGATCGTTTGTGATAGAATATTATTTGATGTTTATAATTGAACGCATCGATTCCTATGGATATTAGACGAGATTAGTATTTGAATAAATTATCATTATTATTTCTTTGAAATTGTTATTTTCCCATTATTATAAAGTCATTATTTCAATATCAATGTCATAAAAAGTTTAAAATTTTGAAATTTCAATGCAAATAATTTACTTTTCCTTATCAGATATAAACGATATCGAAAAAAATTCAAACTTCCGATGGTATTTAAAATACTTTTTTTCCAAATTAATACTATAATATTTGGTGGATTTAATTATAATATTACTAAATCATAATAAAAAAGGTTCTAAACCACTGATATACTAAGGGAATTTTATAAACTGAAATATGAAGCGACGCACACGCGAACGTATCATACTACGGCTTCGTCAGGTATTATCAAAGGTATTTTATACACCTGAGATGCGATGTCGAATACGCATACTGAATTTTTAATATTTCTGAAATTTCCGAATTCGTTAAGCTGCTTATTTATACGACATTTACGTCACGTACAACCATTTTTTCAAATATTCAGTTCCGTACAAAAGGCAACGAACGGTTGGTCACTGTGACAACTGACGTCACAGTTGACCGAACGCAAGCTATACGTCACACCTGCCCTTAATAATAACGTTCCCGATTCGAAATTGATATCAATTTCGAAAACATTGAAAATAAATTGATTTTATATATTTTTTTATTGTTTCAGGTATGCTGAATGGATTTATTCGATGTGCTGTCACGTGAGTGCTTTCCCGCAGTTTTCACAATTTTTTACGGATCCAAATGGGCTAGTGAAAGTGGCTGTATGTTTTTTTTCACGTAAATTGTCTCTAACTCAACTCTTATGTATAAAACGTGTCGAAAAGTTTGAAAGTAGGCCCTTGAAGCGTCCGCGAGTAACAACCAGGGCGTGACTATAACGAGAAAGCTTCCTGATGCACTTTTCATGTAGAGAAGGGAATAACCTTTCCTGTCTCTTGTGGCTTTGTCAAATGTACTCGGAGAATTATATATAGAGAAATTCATATTGTGCTCTATACGTGTGTTGCGCATAATGTTAATTTGAAAATCTGCGAGGCCTGGTACGGAGCTTCCATGACTCAAAAATAATAGACTTTCTAATTAAAGTAAAAAAGTGTTACAGCCGAAAAGTCGCAATGTGACGTTTTTCGTTGGAAAACGTTTTGCAAAATTACTCAGATTTTCCCCAATTATGCATAGTTATAGAGCGTCTTAACTTTCATTTCTTGAAACGTTATGAAATCATCTGACATCTTTATGAACTAATAAAATTTAATATGACGATCGTGCTATGATACTGAAAATTTATTCGCTTGCCGTATTTTCAAATTGTTTTAGAAATTTTTCTAAAGAAATAACATAATATTTTGATCTATTGTAATGATGTTATCACTGCTTGAATTGAATCATTCAATTTTTTCGTATGCATAATAATCAAACATGAGCATTCATTACACGCACTTAATTATACGTAAAATTAAGATGTATTGCTGAACTCCCATGTTATGATTACCAAACTCATAATAGCTCCGATTATTTTTTTTAATATTGCCCAACATTCTGAGTTCCGCTTTATTGTTCTTCGAGCACAAATTATTATGAAGAAGAAAGATAAAAAATACATTACAACCAACGTATAATATTATAAATGAGATCGGTACTAAAGATAATTTTCCTGTCTTGCGAGCGGCTCAATAGCCGTGTCATGATTTGGGACAGTTTATACATCAAAAAAACGTGTCCTTGCTGACAAAATGTAATTGATATGAAATAATTGTCGGAAAGCCGGCAGACACCTGCGATTTTTTAATAAGGAAAAAATCTCGCGAAATCCTGTTCCGCCCAAATTGATTGACAACACGAATTTTCTTGCAGAATAAATCAACTCGCGATGTTTCAATCCGAATAACACTGTACATCGTTTTGATTTATATGTAGAAATCGCGCTGCTTCAACGGATTTTCGCTCAGGATTCGGGATACGTATCGCGTGTCGATTATTCCTTCTTATTGGGACGCCCATGTAAAAGTTGATTAAGCCGTACCCTGGGTACAGTGGAACATAGATGTATGTATGCGATGTTCGATAGCAGTGTGACGGGTTGGTTCACTGACGGTCTACATGCCCTTGTAGCGGGCGGTGCCTCCGCCTCCCCCCGGGGACCTTTACATATGTATACACGTACAAGAAAATACATATATTTTATTAAATACATATTTAACATGTGAGAGGTGTAGATTCAAAGCTCTCAGTTTCGTTGAACACACATGAATTTAATACGTTGATGATTGATTTATTTCTGATAGATTTCTTCGATTGGATATAAATTTCGTATGCTTCGTCTAAAATGTCAGATATATTAGTTATTACATTTACCATTAAAATGAATCAATTTTACATAAATAGATGAACAACATAAATTATGTAAAAATAGTTTAATTGAATGGAAATATTTTTCAATTTCTGTTTAAAAACTGTTCCGCATTTTTTTGATGAACCTAATTTTCCAATTCAAATTTCGGCTATGTAATTTAAATGAGACTTTCAAATCTTTTTTTTGTTTTATATTTGTTATGAAGTTCTATATATGCAATTAAATAATCATTATTTTTTAAAGATTAAAATAAAATGAAGACAATACTCATTGTAAATAGGAAATTAAATAATTAGCATAGTGTGTGTAAATGTAAATTTATTACAATTTATTCAATTTCCAACAATGGTATAATCGTGAAAAACATTTTGATTTCTATCAAAGCTTAACAACGTTATAAATTATAAGTACCTAGATGGATTACCACAAATTAATGATTAAAGATATTATAATATATTCCCTTAAATCAAAAGATTCAAGTTTCAATAATGACAAAAAGATTTTATAATCCAAAACATCATACATAAAATAAATTAAACATCTCAAAATTTCAAGATGCTAATCATTAAACTGACACAAATTAAAAACAATAAAAATCGCACATGTTTCATACAATCCGCCGAGTATTTGGCGGTTTTCCACGACCTTACTTGAGTGCGCATTGTGAATTTTGATTCAATACCCCTCATACACGTTTAATACACATTTTATATTATAATAAATACTTGTGTGTGTGTGTCCCTCTTCGCAGCCCCCCGCGGGATCGGTCCCGAAAACGGCCAAAAAGAACGGCTCGGAACACCGAGAGATTAATAGATAAAACGCGTCTGTCGGACATGAATTATTATGAACGAAAAATGTATGTATGAGTATGCCGCTTGTATTGTGTATTATTTATACGGTTCGAGTTCGAATCCGCACCGTTTCGTGTGGGGTTGTAGGTTTCGGTCTAGGGAAAATCTTATTTCGGGGGTGTTTTTGTTTGGGAATTCTGTGAGATTAAATCCGCTTGTTTGGAAGTTTATATGTTGAATGGTTTTTGGATTCAAATTTAATTTAAGTGATTCAATATGGGTTTAGTTTTGTGTTGAAAATATTGTTTTTATAAGGCTTCGTGGTTGCTTTGATATCATGGATTCATTCGTTTTGATTTCTATATAGACTCTGATCGAAATAATTGATTATTTTTTTACATATAAAAAAAAATTATTGATGAAATAAACTCAATGATTACTGTAAAGTTTATTTATTGTATGAAAAAATTATGCAATCATTTCATCCAGTTTTTTCTAATGATAATAATATAAAAAAAACGCATCCCGTTATTTCATCGATTCATACGAATTCAATTCTCTACACATATCTTTTATACGATTATACATATATTCGATATTACGAAAATCGGCAATTTTCACATCCACACCGTAAATTTTTTCATTCAAATAAAAGCATTACGAAACCGAACAAATCGACACGCACATTTAATTGAATTACCTATGCAAGCCGGGCGCGCGCTCTACGTACACGCAGTAATGACTTCATCAGCATTCCGGCTCATTTTTTCCTACACGTCCGAAAATAAAACCAGCCAAAAAAGAAGGAGTAGACGTGGAAAATCACATGCACTTACGTTAACAACGTACGTAATGTATGAGTGAATTCGCCGCTCACAGAGCAACTTAAAACCTGTGATTACCTCGGCGTCGATTTAAGACGCCGAGATTGCTCTACGTACGTGTCCCGACGAAGACATACAGCCTTCGATGTGATGTATATATTGTGTATACAGTATATGTAGTGTGTGCAGTGAAGCCTTCCAAAAAGCGAGCTTTTAATTGAAGCGAAGTGTTCGCTTAACGTCTTCATCAATGAGGTATAATTTATGGACGCGTACGAAAATTGGCCCGCCGAAATTATTATTTGTATATATGTGTTTAGCGGGGTTTTGTTTTTTGACCCTTTGCATATAGAAAATAATATATTATTAAAGAAAAACCGAAATTTACATTCGCAAACAGGCGGGCAAGCTCGCCCGGGCACAAAGCGCGACACGCGATCCTAATACTTATTCATATTTGGCGTTTTGTAAATACGAATTATAAAATCGTATTATATTTGTACGTTCGTTTTGAGATTAATTTTATTTTTGGGGGAAACTTTGGCGTGCTTTTCAGCGATTTATTTGTAATAATGGTGAACTAATCAAGCGATGTATTTTTGTTTTGTACTCAATTTATAACTGTACTTTTTTATCGGAATTTATGAACAAAAATTTCATATTTAAATTTAGAACAGTTTTTCTTTCGATTCAGTATGTCATATAAATAAATTTGAAACAAAACTGTGACACAATATTACAATATATAATATTTACAGATGGTGCAATAAAAAATGATCCACTTTTAAAAGTTGAAAAGAAAACCAATTAATGTTCACTTAATTATTTTTTGAATACTGCATATGTTGTATGCACAAAAAATATTAATATATGATCACTGTCAATAACTGTCCATTCAAAAGTGGATCATATTTTTATATCAATTCATATTTTCAATACACAGGGCATTCACAATCTGAAAATTTTCAAACCGGAATGAATAATTGTATAAATTAAAAACTGAACGACATGAACCTTTTACATTTCGATATTATTTACTATATTGACAAAAAATTAAAGAGAAAAATTCAGATATTTATTCAAATAATAAACTATATTTTTGCACCATCCAATATCGAATCTAAAAAACCTTTCGTTTCTAACACTTCGCCAACCCAACCCGACCAAACAAAACCTCGCCGATTAATCAACATATTGAAAATGTTAAATCGCGTGTATCGCAAAGGCACAATATTCGAAACGTAATTTCGGCGTTTTGGACCCTTTTTTCTCGGATCGAGGGGGCAGGAAGCAGTGGCGGAGAGAAACGCGTTACTAAAAACACCGAAACCAGTTTGGAATATTAATGGGTTAATCAAAAGTTGGTTTTTGTTGTTCGGACGCGGTCGCAACACCGCGGCCATATACCGAATGCGAGATGGCCGACCGGCCTTTAAACAAATCGTAAAATTGATTTAATACGGATTACGGTTATAGGCGGTTTATAGATTCGAGCTTGTTTTATTTTGCGCCATTTTTTTGTGTCTATTAATGTTGGGCGATTGCAGAATGGGTTTTTGCTGTGCGGATTTGATTTGTTCGGAAGCTGGATCGTTTGAAATGTGATATCGGTATTTCATTTGTGCGTATGAATGTGCGTATTCATTTGTGCGTATGTATAGGGTATGAATCAAAAAAATATTTTCTGAGTATTAAAATATTCAAATTCATTACTAAGCATCTTTAGGTAGATTTACAACGTTTTTGAAAATGTTAAATTATTTTTGGAACGTTTTGAAATTTAAATAATTCAAAGCCTTCTCTGTACGATAATCAGAGAAACCTAAAAATATTTTATTAAATTTAATATCTTAATAACAATATATAAAAAGACGAATGTATTTCAATAATTACTTTTCGAATTGACTGCACTTTATAAGATACCGTCTCGTTGCACTTTTTTCCCTCTCCCGGACTTTATAAAGACAAACACCTCGCCGCAATCGAAATATGCCGATCAGCAGATTTGTCTTATGATAAACTTGATCTTTTTTCTCGTTATAAATCTTCGGCAGTTAAATCCATTGCATGGGACCTCATTTTGAGCGTAATTAGTTTAATCTTAACGCGGAATCGAGTAACGCATGCGAGCCAGATAAAATGGCGCAAACGTGCCGAATACACCACCAGATTAAAATCGGCGATCTTCTTTTATTATTCTTTAATAAGTTCTGTTCAGAGTTGTTTAATTAAAATGTTAAAAGGTCGCACATTATTAGCTAATGGAGCAATTTGAATAAATTCAACAAAATATCGTTTTTACTCTACGTTGTTATGGATTGTGTATGATGCGTGTTTCACGAAAGTCTAAAGTTTCATTTGTTGGTTGTTAGACGCCTACGTGCCGTTCACAACAACATAATCGAACACTGAAATATGTAATAATTTTAAAGCTATGAAAATGTGCTTTTTGCGCCCCACGCTTTGACAGCCCGCGGGAAAAAGCTTCACACGCATACATAATGCATGAATAATTTTATTTTTATTTTTAACACGAAATTAAACAATATGTTTCAATGATAAATGATTTATTTTCCATTGGTTTGAAATAGATCGGTTCACGAATTGAATTTTAAAATCGTCGTCAATCGCAACTTATCTTTTTATTGCAGTATGAAAACTTTTCCGTTCTTGTCTATTAAACTAACTTTCATCCAATTCACTCTACATATTTTCTTGATTTCTTCTATAAATCATATATATTACATCTTTCTCATTTCTTTTGCCAATCCCCGAGTACCGGTCTAACACTTCATGTGCCTAACTTCTACATACTCGACCTTTATAATGTCCGTCACTTTAGTTACATTAGATACTAAACTATCAGAAAATGACTCTATATAAACTATATACTATGATGATTTACCCATTCCGATCAAATATAGACTCCATACAATTTATAGATCTAAAACTCACAGCACAACCCACGCACTCTTATACACATAATAATATAACATTTTATAATCGAACGTTCGTCACGCGAGCGAGCAAGACGCCAGGCACAACATCGAGCCTTAAAGGGAACGCGAAAACGAGATCGCACGCGAAATATTCATTCATTTTTCAATTTTCATCGGCACATTAAAAATTATGCGCGCTTTCGTGAGGCGAGCGCGGATTATGCTGTTAGCGTAATTGCTTAATTCGAACCGTCGTGAAAATTCGCGTGATGCAACGCCGAGGAATTATCAAACGGGTCGTGGTCTGTACCACCTCTCGCCGATATACAATGTTCAATATTATTAAAATAATAATAAGGAAATGTGGCGGAGCGGGAGAATCGCACTTCCGAAGCGTTGGTCACCGCCTTTTGGTCACGGCGTCGTTTTTTGGTGTTTTGTTTGTTGTTTTTGCGTTTGCGGTGGGTTGATGGATTGTCGATGTTTTGGTAGATGTGTAATAGTTTTGTTGATTGTGGTTATGAATGGATTTTTAGGTGATGTAAAGCTTAGTTTTGCAGTTGATTGATATCCATATTGTTTATATTTGATGATGAAAAAAATTATTTGAACCTGTATATCAACAAAAAAAAATCGATTTATTGTCGTTTTACGCTATATTCGTTCTTGCATTAGAGTCATACGATACTCTCATAAAGCGATACTATATCGCTTTCATTATTACTTTTACAAAAAATAGTTAATAACAAAATTCTTATATATAATAATTTCAAATATATGATTAGTTAACAAATTAATAAGATCATATTCAGTCTATATATAATATATACACTCAAATTACAGGATAAGAACTTTTCATTAACTTTGAATGCTTAACCTTTTTTATTATTGCACGATTCTGTTGCGTAACCATGAAAAGAAAATAATAAAAGTACCCTCCTTTTACGTATAATAACATTATTCTTAGAATCCCTTAGAAAATTTGTTTCTAAAGTCATCCCTTCCTCAATGATTTTAGTCGAATAATATGTACCACTATTCAGTTACTAACCGCCCAATATTTAACTTAACATCAAAGATCAATAAAAACTAATTCATCCGAATAATCCACTCACAATCAACCCCAACATGATCTATATGAAACCCGGCAACCAATTTGGCAGTATGCGAAAGCTCTCGAGCTTTGAAGACGATTGCGAATGACTACTCGTCGTCTCGATCGTGATTACGATCATACATGATGACGATCATCTTGTTCGAAGGTAGAAACTCACCGTCGGCATTGTGAGCCCTCGCTGCGCCCACAACAATAAATCACAATTAATTTGAATGATTCATTATGGCCGCATGATGAACTGCTCTTTCAAAATATTCCATGGCGGCTGTATATCATCTTATAATACGGTGTGCGTATGTGCGTATCGAGGAGGCGTTTGAATTTATTATTTTTCGTGGCCGTTTATATCGAGATAGTATGCTAATACTTTCGATTATGTGTCACGTGTTTGTATTTTGAGGGATTTGCCGAATTTCGAGAGTCTAAATGTTAAATTTGATGAATAGTTGTGCGTAATAGCGGTGTGTCGATTCCGAATGAATGATGCATACTCAAAAATAACCCAATGATTGATCCGATCGTCAAAAAATTACGTGGAATAATTCCAGGCGATTGTTCTTTTACATAATATCATGTGCGACATAGATGTTTGCTAAATAAAAAGTAGCATAATTTATTTATAGAAAAAAATGTATCACCACCTGAAAATCCACTCTATTCCGACGGGGCATTATAAAAATGTTTGAGCACTCCATAAATACGTCAACGCGGCAATATCAAACTGTGAAAAGCAATAAAGAGCAAATTTTATGGCGGTTTTCATAATTTCTTTTTTTCTTGCTTTCCGTCACACCGTAACACCTTTTACCGTTCACGTTTTTCGCAAGGTTCACGTTATCGATGCCCAGTATACATATTTATTATCGTCACGTTCTCGGACTTCTATTGCGGCTCGTCAAACTCGAATTTCACCGTTTAATGTCAGACGATCGGTGCATATTAAGCGCATTTGAAAATTCTATATTTAAACTGACTAAACAATAGATTTGAATATTTTTGGATGGGCCAATATGAATTTTTGATTCGCCTGGCGCTACGTGTTCGAATGATAGGTGCGAATTTGAATAGGAGTCTATTTGAGTATTTACGGAATGTTAATTTGGTTGTGTATGTTTTGTTTTGTGAAAGTTCATTGGATTGTGAAATAAACAGGGTTTAGTTATTGAATTAAATATTGAGTATTCTATTCTGAAAAAAATAAAATAAAATACGTGCTAGAAAGTGATTAAATTTTACAATTGATTCATTTCAGCTGTGTTGTTATCGTTTTGTAATTACAAATATACTCATTTAATTTATGAGTCATTATAAAAAGCAGAGGTTCTTTAAATTTTGATCGTAAGCGTTGAATAATTTCTTTAAATTATAGAAAAAAAATACATATTATTATTTTCCATGACATGATCTTCATTTCCTGAATCAATTCGAACTAAAAAAACTGATATCCTAAATTAATTTATACCAACCACTATATGATTTCATATAATAATAGACACGAATTTTTTTTTACAAACTTTCGACCCTCAAAATCTAATGAAATTCCAACCCAAGCAACAACCCCATTTAAAAATCAATTATTTCATTTAATCCACCATTCCTTCCAACAACACCCACACACACAATCCCAGGTAAAATAAAACTAAAAAAAAAAACGCCAAAAATTCCTCATTTACGCGCCCGATCGCTCCCGACTTCGACACATCCCCATTTTTTCTCTCATCCAACAACACAACAACAACAACAAAACAAAACCGTCAGCGTAAGAATATTTATGGCACCGTCGGTCCCGTTCTCCTATTTTTACACACGTGACATACCTTTTCGAATTTTTCGGCCCCGGCGAAACAATGGCCGTCTAAAAATGGGATTGCACAATCCCGGGCTTAGCACAATGGCCGATTATGATCTAACTATGCGACCATTGTGTAGTTCGTTTCCCGAAAAATCTTCGAGACCTCGTCGTCCATCACCGGCCGAGGAGTTTCGGATGCGTTCGCAGACGGACGCCATTTCGCCTTTTATGGCCGTGTGTTTTCGCGCGCGAAACGGACGAATTTGCGGGCCCGTTTTCGTAATTAGCGTGTAATTGGGTTTGTTTTTTGCTGTCGAGCGATGAGGTGTTGCCGTTGGAAATGGACGATACGTTAATTTTTAATTGTTGATGAGTTGATTTTTTTAATTGTTATTGTTTGGTTGTGTTTTTTTTATGAATGTTATCGTTGATTGTTATGTGGGGAAATTTTTTTGGTGGATTTTTATTGGTGTTGTTATCTGAATGGGGAGAAAATTAGATAGATTATCAAATTAGATATTATGATGTATTTTTTTGTATATGTACTTAATAAACAATACTCAATTTTTGACTGAAAATGGTCATTTTTGTTTTTGAATTGAATGTCTTATATAGTCTTATAAGTGAGTTCCACGAAACTTCTATTTGAATCAAATCCGTACTAATTGAGATCGATTAATGTACAAAAAACTAAAAACATTTAAACTAGAAAAGTAGATAAAACTACATTTTCTCATACTATTTTTTAAATTTAGAATGAAAATTAAAACTCAAATTTCTCTCAACAATTATTTCATAGTAAAAAAATGTTTTATAAACAATATATAAGTAATACTTGTAGGTATCTTTTTAATTTTTTAATAAAATATTTATACACTTAAACAATTAGATAAATAGAATCCGATTGTGTATATTTTTCAATTCGTTATTTTCAACTCGATTTTCATCACAAATTAAAACCAAATTTATTTACTAACTCGAAAAAAAATCAATCACACTGCTTTTCGCGCAAAATACAAATACAATTTCAAAAATTAACTCCAAATAAATAGAATTATAAAAATCAATTACAAAACATCATCGGTTCCGATCGTACTGAATCAACCATCATACGTATCAACATCGATACAAAATCAACAAAATTTCCAAATCGTTCTCAAAATCTCTAATCTTATTCGATACGAAACTTACATTAAAAAAAACCACATCGTTCACAACGCACAATAATCAACACCTCATCATTAAAAAAATCGATAATTAATTACAACTGCCAATCGCGCGCGAACGCACTAGCCCACCAGAACCGTCCATCCTACGATGCTTTACGACCCACCTACTTGGCTTCCCGCAGTTCCCAACACAACCCCACGCCGTGCATCCCTCTCTAACGGGCCGGACCCGCGATCGTCCCTCCCTTTCTAGCGCGCCGAAATAGCCCGAACACACACGAGCGCGCGCGGCGTGCGCGGGCGCTTTTTTCTCCATTTGATTTTTTTCGACGCGCGCGTTTTTTGTGGCCCGCGGCCAAAGCGGTGCGTTTCGCGGCCAGCGCCATCTAGCGCCGCGCCGAGAGCGTCAAAGCGTTCGTCCGTCTCTTTCTGTCGCGCTTGACGTGTTTATATGGCGGAGAGCCACTCAGTTATGCCGAAGAGTCTGTATAGATAATACGCATCAAAGTGTGCAGCGGACGACAACCGACGGCTTTCGGTTCGAATTGTTTTCGGGACGTGTGCTGTTGTGATTTGTGATTTTTTTCGGTTGAGCGTTTATTTTTTGGAATTGTGCAATTTGTGATTATTTTGTTTTTTTCTTTTGAATTTAGGATTAGGCTGATATTCGGTGAGTTTGATTTGATTTTTAATATGATATACGTCTGTGATGCGTTGAATTCGATTTTTGTACGAGTTTTGAAAGTTTGCACATGCGTCGAAGTTCGCGCAACTTTTGTGTTAAATATGTGCAGTTGATACGAATGTGTGAAAATTTATTATATCGGTTTTAATTAGTTAGATTTTCTAAATGTTTATTGTAATTTTTTGAATGGAATGCTTTGTGATTAGTTTGACGTTCTTGCGTGCATTTTGTTCTATTGTAAATTATGCGAATTCCTTTTGAACTGAAATATTTTTATAATTTTATAATACGTTGAATATTTGCAATAATTTTATCCGTATTATTTAGTTTTATCGTTGTTTATATTCAGTGATATTTCCTATATATTATTACCTAAATTTTTACTGAGCAAAAAAATATACGCGAAATATTTTAAGATCCGAAATACCTCAAGATCCATTTGCCTACAATTCTTTGTCGCAATTTTCTAAAAAAAAAACGTAAAAGCGAAAAACCCAACGACAGCAGACGACGTTCATATATTCGCATCCCGGGAAGAATACATCGCGTTTCAAAAAAGACCTACAAAAAAACGTAGCCACGCTGCGAAAAAGCAAAGGGACGGATTTTAGCATATGTGCCATTGATAATATTTTTTTCACACTCACCCACCCCCTCGGCCTCCCGAACCGCCCCTGGCGAAAAATAGAGAGCGAAAAAAGAGAGAAAATCGCATCCAACGAAAGCGAAGCGATTTTAGCCAGAGGCGGGATAACGATCGCGACCGAACCGCGACAAACATAGGCCGGGAAATGAAATTCTTATCGCCCAAATGAATTCTTACATGCCTAGGGGGTAGGACGTGGGGGGGAGCAAACAGAACGGGCTCGAAAATCGTTTTCGGGGGATTTTCCCGAATATAAAATATACTCCGCTTTATGTGAGCGCAAAATAATAAAGCTATTCGTGTGTTTTTTCGATATCCGCTCTTTTGGTTTATAATGATTTTTTTTTTCTATACGTATTATGGGTATGAAGCGAAATTGGTTGTTATTTACGTGCTGGTACGTAAAAGTAATAAATTAACGTTGACAATCCGATCGAAAGTGAATCGCTTTGGCAAAGATAGCGCATTAATTTATATATAAAAGTGAGAAGTTGCCAATTCAATTTCACCGCTTCGGTTCTCGTTAAATCGCGCACCAAAAATAAAAAATACGTGTCTCTTTTTGTAGACGTTGGGATTTCTTAGACTTTTTTCTATTTTTTCGTGAAAGATGCCATAAACATGCCAACGAACTATTCAGCGACAAGAGTATTGTTTTTACAATGGTCGTTTTATTTCAGTGACGGTGAAAAAATGCTATTGTTTGTTTTTTCCTTGAGCTTTTTCCTACTTCCTACTTTTTTCTATACCTGCTTTTATTTTCGAAAAGCGATTGTTGAAAATCATTTTTAGTTCAATGATTTAGCCCCAGGCTTCGAAGAATATATCAAACGAGTCTGTAATGCTTATAAAGCTTTATCTAGTATTTTTTTTTACTTTATTGATTGCAACAAGCTTATCTATCTTGTTTTGATTGACACTTCACTTGTTCCAAAACCGAAAAAAAATCGAGTCCATTTAAATAATGAACGTTATCAATACTTCGTGCTAATCGAATTGGGAAATCGACGCGTGTATTTCTAAAATAACATGCTCAATTAATTAATAATAAAACGATTTTCGTAATATTAGAAATTATAAACGCACATTCGAGGTTTCTTTTTAATCGAATCGTATTATGAAGTCATAATGGAAATTGTAATTTTAATAATTTTCCGATAACGCGTAGAATCGTAATCGATTTCGAGTAAAATGCAATAAAAATTTAATAGTTATCGAAAACTATAAAATCCGATGTCTTTATTGTATTATTATGTATATAAGCATGCGAATTGAATTCACAATTAATTTGTAATGTGATTCTGAAAAAAAGAGCTTTGAAGTTGCGCTTGCAAAAGCTTTCACCATATATATGCAAATTTAAGTTCGGTTAGCCTTCTCTTTATCGGTGTCGGATTATTTCAAACAGTTTTTATAATTAATGTTTCTACCGAAAATATTAATGATGACTCATGTGAGTTTCTTTGCGTATTTTTTCGATATTATTTTTTTTTATTGAATTTGCAAAATTTCTTTCGATATAAACGGAAAAATATGTTAATTTCGCAATAGCAAGCTAAGGCGCACTTTAGTGCGTATATAATATTTTTTTAATAAAACAAAAATAACCATTTTCAATATTTAATGAACGTAACAGTACAACCATTTCTCAAAATACAACTTTTATCACATTTCTATTCAAATAAAAATATTTTTAACTCAACATTAGCATTTCTACTGTATTTTCGCACTATGTCATTTTCATTGCATCGAGCAATAAATTTATTTTCTTTTCCATGACATTAAAATTAAAGAAGCACTTAAGTAATTTATTAACGTTTTCAAAAATATTTCATAAAAATTATCAATTGAACCAACACAACTGCAACTTATTTGATAATTTTCTTTTCTTTGCGTTTATTTTCAAGTATACAAAACACAACACAAATTCATACGAATTTAACATATTTTACTTAATATCGTCATCAAATTAATGACAGCACAAAGTCGAACAATCTTTCCAAAGTTTAATAAAAAAATTCAATCGAACGAACCACGACTTCCATGCACAAAAAGTCAACACTTACATCTCAACCCTATTCAAAACACCAACATATACCTCGATTTGCGATTTAAAACGAAAAAGCGATCGTCTCGATCGCACACGGTGGTCCTACGACATTATTTTCCCCATTGCAATGTCGCTTCCTCGATCGTCTTGCGTTCCACTTTATTTCCGAGAATCTATGGTCACACGGAGAGGCCGCCGCGTCCGCAATGACAGATACCAAATTTGGTACACGAGTCACGCACGTCTATGGGAAATGTGCCTCGGATGGCATTTTAATGCATAATTCAATAAACTCCTCTCTCGGCTCCGAAGACGTCAAACGTTGGCCAAGCCTTGGACCGAGTGGACCGCAAACTGCCGCTTGGGGACCCCTGAATACATTTGCAGGCGTGCTTTGAGAATTTGTTTAAATATTTGTGTTTTTGATAATACAGATAAAAATCATTCTAAAATTTTTAATGATTAAATGGTAATTTGAATAATTGTAATTGTTAAGGTTGTGATATGTGGGATTCGAAAATCTTGTGCTTTTTCGATGAATCATTATAATTGTTATTGTGCAATGGTAAAAGGTTTAAAAAGTGGTACTAGCTCTTTATAAAAGTTTGAAGATGGGTTTTTGTCTTTACAATGAATCTTAAAATTTATTGTAGAAAAAAATCATATTCAAATTTGTAAACGTTTCTATTTGGGGCTCAAAAAAACTTAATAATATAAATGTAATAGAAAGTAAATTAAAACTACTTCAAAAGCTCAATCATATCGAACCAAAAACTTTGACTATTTATTGTTTTTCGATTCTAATATTTACTGTTATTATTTGAATTTCAATACGAGGTTGGCTCTCGGTTAAGGTATATAGCCTAGACCCCCAATATTTGATGGGGAGACCTTGTCCTGCAGTGGGTACAAAAAAGGGTCGACAATGATGATGATGATGATTATATATAATGTAATAGATTGAAATCAATACATTAGAAGTATCAACATATACATTCATTGACCATACGGGGAAATACATATATTATAAATATATTTCCAAAATATACGACATATGAATAAATATAGAATTATGAAATTGATAAACGGTTTGAATGTTTTCGTTTAGATATTGATCGCAAATGATTTAATAATATATTTTTAAATGCAATCTTTTATAGATTTCATAGACATATTGTTGCCAAAAATAAATAGGTTTGAATAATATTGTATCAAATCCGTTTGGTTAAGAAATTTGATCCAGTTCCAGAGTTACGAAATTTTATCGGGAAAAACTAAATGTAGTTTTGAATTTAATATAAATGTTATATTGTTTGTTAGCAAATAATCTGAACCCTTGTTTTCGAACAGAACTAGTAGTAAAACAAACTCATTGTTAAAATTGTAAGATGGTTTTTCTGATGGCAAATGTTTTGAGTGTTTTGCAAACAAGTAAAATATACCTAATATTATTTATTTTTAATGGATAAAATTTTTTGAAATAACCAATTTAATCTGAAATTTTGTTTAATTTTTTAGATTTTAATTTATATTGCGCAAAAATAAAATTCAATTTGTTTTATAAGTTGACAATTTATTTTTCTTGTTTGATATATATCTTTTTTACATATTTTAACATTCAGATTTTTTCATATATTAATAATAATAATCATTATTATTCATATAGTAAAATATATATTTTTCAATAACTTAAAATATTAAAAATTCATGAAAATTAATAATTTACATATTTACCACTCTTTTAGTTTTTAGAAAATTCAATATTTAATATTGTCACAAAAATTTTATTCTATTTCTACTCGTTCTTAAATTTGAATTATATTAATTCCAATATGATTAAAAAATTAAAAATATATATCTGTAATACTAATATATAATAGACCACTAAATAAATAATCATATATTCAACACATACTTCTCGTTACGATCTTGATGAATAGATCCTTTGTTACATGAAATTTCATAAACTTACCATACAGGCTTATCACAAAAATCTATATTGGTTTTTGCAAACACAAGCCTGTAAATATTTATTCGAGAATGAAATACACACCCATAACATAAAATTTGTTTTAACATGTGTTGAACTTCAAATTCTGAAATAATGTTTTTTCAAGGCAATATTGAAATTAAAAAGAAAATTGACAGTACATTCATGATTTATTTAAAATTTGTACATTACAAAATAATTATCATAATTACATTAATTCTATTTGGTTTAATCGTTCTGGATTTTTAACTGTTTCCTGTATCAATATGGTTTCATTGAAGAAAGGATAAGTAGTCGGTCGGTAGAAAGGATTAAATCCTGTTTGATATCCGTATCCGTAAGGATATGGCCGGTATGGATATGGATATGGATATATGATAGTTCCATTTTGTGGTTCTATAGAGTTTGAATCGGTTTCATTTCCATCATTATCAACCAAAGTAAAATTACGTGGAAAATAGCCGTTCGAGCCGTAACTAAACGGATTCATGGGTACTGGGAACATTGGAGAAAGTGGAGGATAACCGATCATTGGAGCCATAGGAGGTACACGAGGCATTAGAGGTACTATAGACATAGAAGGCATATTAGGCATAGGAGGCATAGGAAGCATAGGAGGCATAGCAGGCATCGGCAGCATCGGAGGCATCAAAGGCATTGGAGGCATTGGAGGCATTGGAGGCATTGGAGGCATTAGAGGCATTGGAGGCATTGGAGGCATTGGAGGTGGAACATACTGCGGTTGATAAGTAGAATATGGATTCATCACATATGGAGATGTATACGGAGAATATGACTGAGCACCATAGACAGGATCGATCAATTCGTGTCCAAAACAACCTCCAAAACCGCAATCTATTGTCTCTGTTATGGGCTGCTGAACAGCTCCACATGATCCAGTAATATAACATGGCGGAGCATGATAATATCCCGGTCTGTATACGGGACCTTGTCTATAGAGAGAACCTAGTTGGAAACCATCATCGTAGCAGCCATTGCAGGAAGGTGGGTCAGGATTGTCTTGGTGATATTGCTGATATCCGTATCCGTAGTGGTCGTAGCAACCATCGCATTTCTGATTGTCATTATAGCCACAGGCTACATAAGGCCAAGTTGGCTGATAAACACATCTGGGTGTAGGTTGAGGGACGTACGAAATGTCTGCTGGACATGAGCTTTGATCTCCTTCACATTTTTGTCTGACTTGGGCATGCAAAGTGTCGGAAAGGCATTGAGATCCGCATGTGCGATGTCTTCTATGAATACATCTATTGATCAATTCACCTTTATCGTTTTTTATTTCGCTACATTTTTTAGGCTCCACTACCATACAACAAGCATTCGTCTGGGCCGCGTTCGACTGATTTTCTTTAGAGGAATTTAAATTCAGATCCAAATTATTCACATTGGTATTGTTTATTGTCGTGGGAACGTTTACAATATTGGTATTATTAACAATATTGGTGAGCTTGATGATCGTAGTCACATTCGGAGCAGATGCTGAAATTTGGTGCTTCGCTGATTGTTCAACAGTAGTTATATTTTGGATTTCAGAACCTCCCTGTACAATTGTAGTGTTTGTAATTTGACACTTCGTCTCACAGGTTTCCTTACAATAATAATTTCCATAACAAGAAGACATGCACGAGTCATAACAAGTAGGTGTTTGAACCGCAGTATTACAATTAGTACAAACTGGAGAAGCTTGGCAAGACGTAGCACAATTGTCGAAACAACTCTGATGTGTGCATCCACTGCTGCATGTAGCAATGCAAGGAATTGCAGCATTCATACAAGCTTGTCTTTTCACTCTATGCTCTTTCAAACATTTGATATATGCTCCATATTCTGTCTGAGGACATTTTTCGACTATGTCTGGAGGACAATTTTCTTCTGTTTTCACGTAATGAAATTTCACGCCGCATATCAGCATGATGCTCATCACTATTGATGTCCTCATCTGAAACACGATTTTCATTGAATATAATTGTCATTATCATCGTTATAAAAAACTTACAAGGTGCTTTTTTTAATCAATTAAATTTCTGAATTTGAATATCATCTATTGTGACTGTTTTTAAATCAACGGTATGTGCATCCATGTATAGAACGCTTCACCTGTTGCTTAACACCGATGATTGAGGGTGACATGGTAAAACCATTAAGACCATTAACCATTAAAACCATTGTCTCGTTGATCATACTGCTGAATTTTTTTTATTTTATTTTACGATGATTGATCAAGTAAAAAATTTATCAATTTTTCAATATTGCCATTATAGTCTCGTAAATGCGATAGGTTCAAAAACGCAGATGTTACATCGAAAATTGTGTATTTTTCATGTTTACAATAGATAAAATAATAAATTTAGTCTATATTTATTCTACAGCCCTATTTTATAGCAAAATTACATGATCAAATCAGAAATATATCAAATATTTCGAATATTAGTAAGTATTTTTAATAAAATATAAAAAATAATAATTCTTGTATCAAAAAGAAATTAGTTTTCGAATCAAAAAATTATCAGAATTAAAAAAAACTTTTATAATTATTCTTATTGTTAAAATTATTCAAAAAAGAAAACTAAACAAATCTAATAATAAGTATAATTAAAGTTTTAAAAAGAGTGCCTTAAAAAATTTTTCTCGATTGACACTACCTATTTTAAACATTGAAATATCACACATAATTACATTAAATATAATCAATAGAAGCATATATGTAATAAAATTGCATATTTTCAATATAAATGAAAAAAAAAGCCAAGAAAGAACGAATAAAGATCTACTTACCGTGAAGGGAGCGAAAAGTATCGAAGCCGTACACTTTCTGATGAAAACATTGCAAAGAGTTTATTCTATGTAATCAGCGCTAAATCTTATCTATTTTTTACAATGTGTCGTTGAAAAGGTTGTCAAATATTTGACGAAACCGGAAGACTTACAAAGCGCTATGGTTCATATATGAATCGAAATTTTTCTAAAACAGATTAATAGTTTGTGTAGTTTGAATTTTTTTTTGTAAATTCGTAAACATGTTCGAAGTTGACGGGTTTATTTACATCTTTATATTAAAAAAATATATATTTTAAGAATCGTTGTATCTAGAATCGAAAGTATGACTTATCATGGAATTCCACGATTAGAATATTTATATAGATGTGACAATATCAATTTTGAATTCTGTTGAGTGTGGATTTTAAACATTAAACGGTTTTATGCTTTAAAATTTCTTTAAAAATGTCAAAAATATGATTCAGTATTAATTTAACGGGCATAAATAGTATGTTATCGATATTAGAAGTTTAGTTTTAAACCAAACGATGGAAGGAAATATCAATAAACAAACAAAACTACCTATTAGAATGTAGCGCTTTTCAATAATTTAATGTTGTTTTTTAATACATTTTGAATTATCATTTATTTTTTCTGACAATACATAGAAATTTCAGGTAAATTTAATAAAAATGTTTATAAAGAATATTGAGAATTATCAGAAGGAATTTCAAATAAATATTACATATTTGAATATTATAACAACAATGGTGGAATTTGTAAGTTAAACAAGTTGATCGAAATGACATTTTTAAGCATGTGATAATCAAATGAATTTGTAAAAATGAAATATATGAAATACTTGAATGGTATGTAAGGTATAATAAAAAAGGTAATGATAATCAATAGGGATTGAAGAGAATTTTCGGCCTTCATTCGGCGATAAATAGTATGATGATGATAAGTAATAACTATCAAAAACTTCTGTTAAAAATAAAAATATTTATTTATTATAAAATACAATATGTTTAATATAATATAATATTTTATATCACTACAACACTCAACTTAAATTGGTTGGTTGGTTATTTCAATGAATTTTCACCAAAATATATTATTTATTGTAAAATATACTATAAATATAATGTTATTATAAGGTTAAGAAGAACCGAACTATTCTACAAAAAGTATAGACTTTTGACTAAATAATTTATTTAGGTTTTTTCAATATTCTTCATCTTACAATATACATTGGATAATTATGTAGTAAAAATTAATGATATCATATATTTTTTTATTACAAATCGTATTATTCAAAACAAGGTCATTTTCATTGATAAGTACACAGGTCGAGAAGAAATCCCTTCAGAAGTTTTCTAACAATAAGTATACTAAAATTGAGATTGTAAATTAACTGGACGTTGCTGTTTCAAAACATTCATTTGTGGTTGCATCGCATAAGACTGAGAAAACATTTGGGGTTTCTGAAAATTATACATCTGCTGGGAACTAGGAACTTGGTATTGTGGTTGAGAATAAACCTGAGGCTGTTGATAAACAATAGAATAATATGGTTGTCGTATCATTTGAGGCTGTTGGATCATTTGAGGCTGTTGGATCATTTGAGGCTGTTGGATCATTTGAGGCTGTTGGATCATTTGAGGTTGTTGGATCAGTTGAGGCTGCTGGACCAATTGGGGTTGTTGTATCACTTGGGGTTGTCGAGAAATAACATTAGGCTGTTGCGGGATTAATTGTACCTCTTGAGGATTCTGTTGTATTGTTTGGGCTTGTTCTTTTATCATTTGAGGCTGTTGAACTATAAAAGGTTGTTGCATGTATTGGAAAGTTTGTGGCGGCTGTCGATACATTAACCTAGGTCGAACTGGCGGCGGATAAAAAGGTGTTTCTAAATTGATAATTTTACCGAGACATTCATCGCCACATGTGTGTTTTCTGCTTTGATAACATTTATATTTTCCATAAACTGGTATGCATCGTTTAGATCCGATTATAACGCAACAATTTTCCTCCTTTTCAATTTCGTGCGAAGTGGATTTATTGTCGGTTCCATTTTTTACGATACTAGATTCAACGGCACCTTCGACGTTGGCGTTATTCCAATTAGTATTTTTGGGCTTGGTTGTGACATTATAAATATTCGTACTATTTATCAAATTAGTCGTATTCACTTTGGTGTTATTCAATTTGACTGCCAATTGAGGCACGCGAAGGTCGACTTTTTTACTTTCGATGCATTTGCTTTGGCAATGAGATAACGACGACGTATCGCCATTATCTTTTTCGCATTTCAAAAAGCACGAGTTGCAAAGGGAATCGGTGCAACAACGACTCCCATAGCAATAAGGCGGAATGCATTTCCCTTCAGTGAATATATCACCCCCTGTACAAGTGATATTTTTAAAATACACACACTCTTCACCTAACAAGACCTGCCCAGGCTTACACACGCATCGACCATTTTGCAAAATCATCCCAGCTAGACAATGCACACAACTTCCATTAATATATGTTGAATTTATAGGACACTGAGCACATATTCCATTATGTTCAAAAGTACCCGGCATGCAAAATTCATCTCGAAGACATATCCCATTGACGAAACTAGATCCATAAGGACAAGCGACGTTGTTATCTTGAACACACACACCATCGACTTTGTGAGAATTAAACGGACACGAATACTGATTTCTGATCGAATGAATCGGCTTGCAAGATCCTTGCTGATAAACCTTCCCAGCTGGACAAGGGGATGGTTTCACGCAATGTCCACTCTGCAATTGTGTCCCTGTAGGACATTGGGCTATAGTTTGAGTCACACACCTTCCTCCGTACATGACCATATTTTGTGGACACACTTGACCGAAAGGACATTTGGTATAATCATTCGAATCACAGTTCAAAGGTTGTATGCACTTTAGGGGAGTTTGCATACAGGCTGTTTCCGGAGAATATCTGGCACATACTCCACTAGCATAGACGTTTCCACTGTTGCATAGGTAATTTGACCGATATTTGCATACGCCATTGATATAAATAGAGCTCGATGGACATACGGAGTTTGATGGTGGTACGCAAATTCCGTTGTACTGGAACCTTCCCGTGGGACATGCAGAATATGCCAAGCTGATCATCAGCATCATTGCATACTGTAAATACGATTATTTAATCACTTTGGTGTACGATATGTTATTATTGAATAATGGTTAAATTTGACTAACTAGGCGCAGCATGCTGAAGGCGATGAGTTGTCGTCTTGGTGGAGGAACAACAATTAAAAAGTGGAATCGAAACATTGGATGATAACAATTTTCTATTTTATCGTCTTCTTACGAAAAGCTTCGTTTCGTTATGTGTTTTCTCTGTTATCTTTTTATTGTAAATAAAAATTCTATTTTAATTATATCCGAATCGAACAATATTTGTTTTATAGTATCTGATGAAAACATGGAATTCGGATAAAGCTAACAGTTAACTGAATTGGTGTCGATAGTAGATTAACTTTTTCGTGATTCTAAAATATATACTTGTCATACAAAAAAATAACGGAATCTTATAAATATAATAGTTATTTGAATAAAATTTTATATTGAAAAAAAAAATTTAAACATTGTTAGTAAAATGGAAATTTTTGAATATAATTCTGAAATTACTAAAATTATACATTTTTATCCATTCAATTCAAAACATCAATAAAGTTCACAGCTTTTTATGAAAACGCCGAAATTTATAATTTATTTGCAGAAAAATGACTTTTATTTGATACAACAATTTTTTATACACGTCGTAATAAATCCCATTTGTTGGACAGGAAACTTTATGTTGAAATTGTGTCATCGAGTGTTTGAGTTTGGTTTCCTTTGAAATAGCGTATATTTCTCAATAAGCTTAAAAAAGATTATCTTATCTCTTATTGATTTTTACGAAAAAAAAGCTTAATCTGACCCGAAACTCGGTCAAAATTTTATCTTATCAACTGTAAATCAAGTTCATTAAACTATTATTTTTTTAGAACATTAATCAAAATTAACAATTGGTTAAAAATAAAACAAACAATCGTAATTAAAAAATATATATTTATTAGAAATATAATAATACACAAAAATAATATTCATATGAGGTAGTTGCAAAATGATGTATTTAAAAATTATTTATATTTTTAAAATTACACAAACAAAACCTTTGAAATTTTAGTTTTTATTCTACACCAAAGTGGTTTCGTTTGTATTTATATTGTATTTAGGGTACGGAAAACTTAACGGAGAAAACCCTTGATAACCATAAGACGGATATGCATAAGGTGAACCATAAGACTGATATGCATAAGGTGAACCATAAGACGGATATGCATAAGGTGAACCATAAAATGGATAAGATGTCGGAAGGGCATTATAATATGGATTCATCGGAACAATTAAATTTGCATTAATTTGTTCATTCTCATTTACCGCAGAAGTACTATTCGATATATAATACTCACCATTATAAAAATGAGGTGGAAAATAATTCGTTGCAGGCATAGGAGAAATCGATTGATAATAAGACGAATACGGCGAGTAAGCTTGCATCCCGAAAGATGGATCGATCAATTCGTGTCCAAAACAACCTCCCATCCCACAATCCATATGCTGGGTCATCGGTTGTTGGACAAAACCGCAAGTTCCAGTCATATAACAAGGAGAAGAATGATAATAGCCAGGTCTATAAAACGGTCCTTGCCTATACATAGACCCTGCACTAATACCGTCATCGAAGCAACCGTTACATTCAGGTTGATTAGAACCATGATATTGTATGAACCCATACCCATAATGATCGTAGCAGCCTTCGCATGATGAATTCTCGAAACTACCACATTTTACATATGGCCAAGACTGTTGGTAAACACATCTGGGTTGAGGCTGGGGAACGTAGCTGATGGTAGGTGGACAAGTTTCAATTGGTCCATTACAAGGTTGTCTAACTTGAGCATGCATAATGTTAGAAGTGCATTGCACACCGCAAGTGTTATGCCTCCTATGCACACATCTGTAAATGGTTCTGTTCATTATTGTATGCACGTTGTTGCAAACTTTAGGCTGGACGACTGAACAACATTTTTCGGAATTTCGATTCGTCGCATTACTGATTACGTCTAAATTATTGATGTTCGTATTGTTTATGGTAGTTGGGACGTTGACCACGTTAGTGTTGTTGACGATGTTGGTCAATTTAATAATGGTCGTCACGTTCGGACTGGGTGCAGGTTGAGGAGGATTCGCCTTTTCGATTATCGTTATAGGTTGAGGAGGTTGTTGTATAATTTGTGGTGGTTGTATCAATGGTGGTGGTTGTATCAATGGTGGTGACGGAGTTTGACACGACACATCACACCTTTCTCTACACGAATTCCCGGAGCAAGTAGTTCCACATGAATTCAAACATGTGTCGATCACCAACTGAGATGTTGGAGCGGGATTACACGCAATTCCCACACACGTAGATTGTGCATTTTGAACTATTTGAGGTGCCTGAACTATTTGAGGTGCATAAGCTTGCATCGATTGAGGTTGTACCACTCTTGACTGTGTAGGCTGGAACATTTGTGGTTGCATAGAATCGGCAAAAAGACAAGCTTGTCTTTTCACCCTTTGTTTTTCTATGCATTTGACATATGCACTGTATTCTGTTTGATAACATGTCAATTTTTCATCTTCGCATATGTTTTTTATTGTCGGTTTAGTGTGAGTGGCAATGATGCATAGTAGTACTCCAATTGCTACTATGAGCTTCATCTGTAATAAAAATGGATAAATTGCAATGAACTGTTAAATAAAAATATCTTAGTGATATACTTATTATCAATTATATATTAGTTTATACGGAAAAATAATTGAATTTTTTATCAAATATCGCTAAATTATTAATTGCAATGTGTATATAAATTCGGACTTTGCTCTCTCAAAATGATTGACTGACAGGTAGCACTACAAATATAATTAAATTTCAACCGAACGTAAATTAAATCTTATTTCAAAATATTAATTGAATATAAATTTATATTTTCATAAATATTATAAAATAAATTTCGAATTTAATTTCGAACAATAGTCGGAATGAATCTATTTATAAGATGTCTATAGGAAAAGAATCAAATCTAGTCAAAAAAATATTATCTCATTAATAAATCTCATCATTTATCACCATCATAAAAACTTAATCGAGGATAAAAAACTGAATCATTATCTAGTCAAATTGAACAATTTCGAAAACAAGTTACGTTATTTTATTGGACGCATAATTAACACATGCACGTTATGAAACTTTTAATTTGGGACTGCATGAATAATATTATTAAGTGTTAACAATTTGATTATATTTACACTATTTTATTAATTTATTGAATTAATCTTAGTCGAAACAAAGTTCACTTTGTTCAGAGACGAAACTTCACAACTGTCAGATGCGCGCCGAATCCAAAGCTTGAATGGGAATGATGCAAAGCATTGTTTAATCGATGATTTTTTTCTTATCTTGCAACTAGAATCTTTTAGCATCATGGCAGTTGAGAGATATATTACATTTTCTAATGCAGTGCTCCGCAACCGGTGTGCCGCGACACACTGGTGTGCCGTGAACCGGATACATGTGTGCCGTGGTTGAAATTCAATGTATTTGATATTTTACAATTTCTCATAATATTGTCTATTTTTCAAAATGTAGTATAGAATTAAAAAATGAACTGAAGAAAATAAGTAAATTGGTAATTTTATGATGATACAGTTTGATCGAGATAAATCATTTGAAAGAAATTTTCGCTTTGTCTCTGTCGTTCACATGGGGGGAGGGAATTAAACTTTCATGCACTATTTTTATAGCATACATAAATCATGCATGCATGCATCATTGGGTTTTTGGAGATTCGTGATTTTGGCGTGTCGGGGTAAGGGGGGGGGGGGGGGAATAAAAAATGCCCCAGCCCAATTTATCGTTTTGTGTGGCCTAGAATT
>JAOXNN020000017.1:1201281-1235951 GCA_028571205.2 Hydropsyche betteni
CTCCCCTTCGTCTCCTCGCCAGTCTCGCCGCGTTTAGCTTTTACATTATGGGCGAGCCGGAGTGGCGGTGAGGGGGGAGAGGGGAGGCGCCGGCATGTCGGTGGGGATTCCGCCAGTGGCGTGCCGATTGTATTATTGTTATTATTGTATTATGTATTTTTATTTTATTTGTTTGGATGATGGTCTGTTTGTGTTGGTTTTCGAAAGTGTTGTGTATCTGAAAGAGTGGTCTATATTGAAATTGGTTTATTATCATTATTATTATTATTTTGTTTTTTAATTATGAATTGCGCAATTAAAAACGTTAATTGATACAATCAATTTTTTTAAGTAATCGGATAATTTATGCATTTTTTTAGGTTGTTAATAAAAGCGAGCCGATATATTGACTTTTCAAAATGTCATATTTATTTTTTTATTTTAAGTAAAAAAAATAAATATCCTGAATAATCAGATATTTTTGGCTAATTGTCAAAAATTCGTAGGGGATTAAAAGAATCTGGTAGATGGTGTTAAAGATCTGGCATTAAAGATTAGTGGCATCTATTGATCATATTATGTATAGTTTAACTTTGGCGATAGAAGTAAATTAATTCGCTTGAAATAATTAAGCTGGCTAAATTTGTGTATAATGTAAAAAAAAGATCTAAATGACAAACTAATTGACTACTATTTAATAAATACTACTAATCGTAATTCATTAAAAACTTAATTCAGTTATGAAGTGTTCATCACTGTGTGAAGTGTAAATCAATTAGTAATTGTAATTGAACTTTTATCACTTTTCATTTTTAAATTAAATACACACGGCAATGATTTTTCACACTACGGTAATGAAACTTAAATAGTAAATGAAATTGAACTTTTTTTGTCTGATTCTGCTTACGATCGAAGTTCAGGAACATATTTCTGTCGTAAGTCGAGAACTACTTATGGAAAGAAATTATATTTTTAAGATACTTCGTTTCTATTTTACAATCGATTTTGCCAACGTTCATTCTGGACCTCTAAAACCATAAACAAACCAAGAATCGTTAAACACATACATACATAAACGACCCTACATACTCAAAAACAAAACCCCAAACAAACCCATCACGCACCACCAATGTCTAACTCGATTTTTTTTCACTCAGCAATAGTAGGCCAGCTCAGAGTTGATCCGGCCCAGAACTAAGCTCGGTACAACCCTAATTTTAATGGCTTCTCTCCGACATGCTAGATTCTCACGCACACGCTCACGACCGTGCGAGTGTGCGTATTCCGAGTGGTAAACACGCGACTGGCTCACGCACACCACTTGGCCTAAAGCCCATAACTCACGCACACGTGAATAAATCCGTACTACGCGTTCCATTAATGAAATTACGAGTTTATTCTATTTCGCTGGGTTCCGGGCGAATTCTGGAAATTTCTCGCTGTAAGTTTTCAGATGAGACTAGTCTTTTGTGTGTGTGTGTGTGTGCGGTTTTTAATTTGGCGGTGCATTGTTTATGGATTTTTGTATGGAGTCGTAAATGTTAATATTTATTGTTCTATAATGCGATTTTATTATGTGAAATTGGTATTTTATAATTTGGAATTGATCTATAAATTTTGTGCGATGGGTATAATTTCTTTGATGTATGCATAATTATTTTTATAATATTATTATGATTATGATATTCATGAGAATATTTTTTTCGGGTAAATTAATACATGATTCATTTTTTCTTGATTTTGCAAGTTCATTTTTTTGTATATAATTCGCATTGAATCATTGTTTTATTTTTACACAATCGTTTATTTACAAATGGATTTATTTTAGAGCGCGTTCTGTTTGTTTTCCCTAAATTTTCATTCATGCGTTGCAGATGGCTACCAAAGTTTACATTATCGTGTAAACGCTCATAACTCGCAAACACACATTGGCGATTTAAAATCGACAAAATTTAAACTTCCCGCGTATTTTTCGTAACACACAAAGAGCGTACGGTTTCGTTTTTTCATCGTATTCAAATCGAACGATGATAACAATCATTCTCCAAGACAATAAACCATCAAAACGTAGGATATGTTATTGTAAATGTCTGGAGATTAGTAAATCTTAAGTTTTACTGGTGAATTCTAGTACTCACCATAGCAAGATATTTTTCACCATTTTCATTGTGGTTTCATTATTATAATAAAATTTCATTTTGAGAATCACTAATCTTTTGACTACTACAACAAACTTTCATATTACGCCATAGTTTGAAACGACAATTTTAAGCGTCCATATTAATTTTTTAATATTTTTAATGGCCTCGGACCCTTTCTGCCTTATCGCGTGCACTTTTCCCTATGGATGCACTGCATTATAAACGTATATAAATATGAAAAGTAATTTATATTGTAATTAGAAAAGGATTTGGCCGCTGACCGTCGGTCAAGGGCCCCCAGCGAAAGACTCCCCTTTTCGGTGAAAGTGAGCAAAGTAAAGCCGGCTCGTGTAATTTATTTCGATTAAGCGATTATAAAGTAAAAATAGAAGGGGGCTCGGAAACGGTTTTATTCGTATATACGTGATGTACAACCCCTTCGGTGATGGCGATGTGTGTGTGTAATGATTTATTGACGGCCGTAACATATTGCCTGCATGCATTAACAAAAGCCTGTCCGTTAAGAGAATATGGCGTGAAATTTGGCTAAATGGTCCTGTAAGGATTGATAGTAAAAATTTTGAACAAAAAATTGATACTGAAACATAAAAAGGTTAAAATTTATAACTGGAAAAATTTTTGGTTAAAAAAATTTCGTTGGAGTCCGCGTTGAAGTGGAACAGGTTAATAAATTTAGATCATATTAGAAAAATTTGAAAGTATAATTTGTAATAATAGCTTAATTGTATTTTTTTTTTTGAATCAAAATTATGCACTTACACGAAAAACAGTAGCGCTCGGCTGAAAGCTTTAGTTGACCACAAAAACAAAATCATTAACAATTCGCTTGTCCTGAAAAAATATTTTTTCTCATGCCGGTCTATGGACTAATTATTGTTATTATATTATTAAGATTTACATAGATATTAATTATTTTGCGTTTACTACGAGTAGTGAATATGTTAAAAATAATTGAATCCGTTTTTTTTTCTTATTACATAATTTCAGAATTACATATTCTTTTTTTTGTCTTATCAATGATCGTGTACGCAAATTTATTTCTTCTAAAAGTTTTTGATGTTATTAAATTATTAATTCATAACGAGAAAAAACTGTATATTTAAATAAATTTTTCGCGAAGAGATGTATATTTTTTTTATTTCAACGATTTTAATACTAAGTAATTTTATATTATAGTTGATAATGATATTAAAATTAAAATAATCCCCTATATATATTCACGGTTTTCTGTGTGTCTGTTCGAATGACGCTCGCGACTTAAAACTTCGACTCGGTCTTTATGCGAATACAGTTAACGTCTATAATCCCCTATATATAATAACGGATTTCTGTGTGTGTGTCTGTGTGTGTCGATGACGCTCGCGAGTACAGGCATCGGGTAGCCTATATGTCACAAACAAATAACAAATGAATTATTTTGGTTTTATTATTTGAATTATTTGATTTCAACATAATTTTGCATAGATATATTTAATTTTTATTTTATTGCGTAATAGTATGGTTATCAATACACAACCGATGTTATTGACATCGGGCCTATATACTAGTATGATATAAGATTATAAAAAATATAGATATTCTAATATGGTATTTATGCATATACAGGTAACATCTATAATATGATGCTTATTATCTACTACCTACTGGCGTTGCCTATGTCTCAAAAACAAATAACAAATGAACTATTTTGATTTTATTAATTAAATATTCAAATCGGGTACACGTTTTGGGTTCACAGAATCGAGTTTTCACATTTGTCGTTTTTTGTTTCTTAACGAATCCTCAGTCGATGTTATTAACATCGGGCGTATTTACTAGTTTTCAATAATTTAATAAAAAATGAAGAAGTTTTTAATTCCATCGAACATCTTATGACTTAACAATCAAACCACATCAACACCAAAAAATCCAACACACTCTTCAAATCCGAACAACCCTCATCCGACCACTCATACCTCAACTCGTGGACGAAAACCGCCGAATTCTTCCAACCCGGACCATTTCCCAACTTTGGAATTCGACCATTCCAATCGTAGACCAACCCCCCTCGCACTTGGACGCATTTAACAACATCGAGTGCATTAAATCATTCTTGTCGCGGCCCTTGAGCAGAGTGCGCGCACATGGGCCACCGATAAATCATTGGCCCCGGGTAAGGGGCGCTCACGTGCGGCCCGCGGCCCGATCCGCGGATTACCCGCGGCCCATCCATTGCTAATACATAAATCCGGGTCTCTCCATCCCTGGTTTCCCGTAGTCCGTGTGATTACGAACGGATTTACGGACCGGGCGACTGTCTGACCAGGGTATGGCGGAGGTAGCTCAGTGCCCGGTCCGCAAACCGCAGATAGAAATTAACATTGGAGAGGAAAATCGAATCGGATCGTGGGTGTGTGCAGATTTATCGGGAAGTGCGTAAATTTGAATATATAATGTTTTTGAAGATTGGACACGAATTTGGCGACAGAAGTTTGAGGTTGAAACGGTGTGATTTATTGATTTAATTTTAATGTGAATTGTGCAGATGTAGAGGAACGTTCTTCGCAATTGTGCGGCCATTAGTCATCGAGTCGGTATCCACTTTATTATTGCGCATTATGAGGGTACTTGTGTATGAAAGGAAACCCTTCGATATTCGCATTCCGTCACGAACCTTTTGTCCGCGAACCGTTTTAACATCCCTTATTTACGATATTTACACCGAAAACAATTCGAAAAATATACGCAAATTGTTGGGCATTTTTATAACAATACCTATCTTAAACAAGGGTGCGAACAAAAAGGATTGTGTGGTGTTCAAGTGGAAGACCTCTGAAAGCCCAAGGATCATATTATCACCGACGCAGAGGTCCTTGCGGACGCTTTTAGGGCTTTTACTGGAACAAGTGTCCCTTTATGCCCTCACGTCTTATCTAGTGCTAACCCCCTAAGGAAACTCCGGTCGGGTCGTTCTTAAAAATTGAAACATTTTCCTTACGATCTGTAAATTGCTTTATGTGCGAAATATGCGCTATATTTATTTATGATGAATTAATCGGTTTGATGTGGGACGAGCGTATGCTTTGGGTCATTTGGCAATAGTTTATGTGTTCGGGGTGATAGGAAATTAATGGACTTTGCGAATTGCAAACGAGCCATATCAAGTGAATAAAGTGAGAAATTGAACTTAATAGAATGAAATTGAATACGCAAACAAATCAAGCATTGAATATAAATTGTGACCGCTGTATGAATGAGTGTAAATAATTGTATCATACAAGTTTGTAAATTCGTTTATTGTACGCTGAAAGTTATTTGAATGTATTCAAATTAGTCGTGTTTGATCATTGTGCAATTCATTATTAATGCATATTTAAACAAGAAGTACGAGCAATTGCTAATTTTATGATCGGGCTATGCAATAAATTAGCTTGAAAAAAATAATTTATATTTACTTATTTAATTCCCCGGTTATTACATGAAATTTATATGCTGATATTTTGCATATTAAAGCAGTTGAATTTGAAAAAAATCATTAAGAGAAAATAATAATATATAATATGCGAAAAAATTATAGTTACATAATTAGAAGAACTGTTAGATTTTAGGTTAACTAAATGTTTCATTTTTTCTAATTTATATGCAATAAATCTAACTTTATGACTTAATTATTAGTTATATGATTATCAAAAACAATTAATTCCTAAATTCTTGAAAAGGATTGCGGAACAGATAACTAACAAACCGATCACAATCAAACTATCATATTACAATACATCCATCTAATAGTTTCACATTTTTATTACCGGTTTGATTGATGAAGCTCCCGCCCATACTTTTTCGCAATAAAAAAATACAACAAAAAGGTAAAAACCAAAATTAAGCAGGAAAGGTGCGAATGTTCGCACCGTAAATCGGACACGAACCGTAAATAACGTATGTAACGCAATAATGTATGTGCACACGCGAAACAATCATAACGCAATGACGTAGTGGGTTATAATTGTTATTTCTTATATATGCGAAATAGAGAACGTGTCTCTAATGAAACCCCAGGCTCGAAGGGTTTAAATTCACTATGGTCGCAATTAAATTATCGTTACAGGGGGGTTTGACTATACTTTGCGCTTTGGGGGTTGTCGGATCAAAAGACGCTTATATGAAATTTAATAGTTGATTTGAATAATTTATTCGATATTTTTTCAGATTGTTAATAGATATTTTTTTGGAGGAATTCAATTAAGTTAATTTTGCTCTTTGATATAATGTACGCTGATGTTTTTTACTTGTTATGTAGTATGAAATACTTTGCAAAAAAGTATGTTTTTTTTAATGAGGTTAATAATAAGATACGAACACGATCCATTTTTTTACTTATGTAAGAAGTTGATTATATTATATTATCCTTATAATAATATAGATATTCAATCATATTAAATTTCATCTATCATTTAAGTTAAATAATAAAAGACACTCAATAAATAAACACAATCACATACATGTAATCAACCTGATTTATCATACAAATAATTTTCATTATAAGCACTAAAAATAATTTTCCCCTTACCCACAACACAACAATAAAACTAAAACCTTCGATCATAAAACATCAAAAACCGACTAATCTAATTTAAAAATTACAAAAATCCACATTACGACCATCGATCCAAATTACGCCTTTTGATCCCGCAACCCCCGTACATATGCTTAATATAGAGCGCATTGTGTGGAGTGCATCGCACGTACGCAGCGTAATCAAGTGCATTCTGTGTCGTCATGCATGCGCAAGGTGCGCGCGTTGCCCACCCCTGAATGCTTTATGATGTGTCGGACTGAAATATGGCCTGTTCGTGTTGTACGAATGTTGCTCTCTACCTCTGGCTATAAAATAATGCAACAATTAGGCGTTGTTGTTAATGAGTGCCGCGTGGGCTGCGCGAATTGGCGCAGTTTTTGTGTCGGGGTTTTAGTTGATATTGGAGTTTGATGGGTGTGTTGGTTGTGATTGAATCATGTATGTGAAGTGATTGTTGATTCGAGCTTGTGAATTGAATTTGAGTTCGATTTATTGAGAAAAAATTGTGTTGAAATATTTTTAAGTAATGAATGAGGATTGTATGGTGATTAAAGTTGTGTTGTATAATTAGAAATAATAATAAAATTTAATATTTGGAATTGTTAATGTTTCTGCAAATGATTTTAATAAGTTATTTCGAAATGTAAATGAGGTTCATAAATAATTTGAATTCCATAAAATAGTTAAAAAGGTATTGACATTTTGGGCAATGTGTAATAATTTCACAGCACCGAACAAGGTTATTAAGTATTCATGAATATATTGTTAATATTTCTAAATTTTAACTTGTTCGAAAATATTTAGAATTTTTAAAAATAGGAATGCGATAGGTCGATAAAGTAAACATGCGCCCACCTGACATTTTTTATTCATGAACAACACACTGATCCAAAAGTCTTAAAAATTTTCATCACATAATAAATTAAGCCAATTTCCAAAATACATATTGCCCGCTAAGAAACCGACTTCCAACCTTGACACTATAACCGACATCCATAAAGCATCCTCCGCAACCGCTTTTAAAACAATCAATATAATATAAAAGCGCATTGTTCGGAAGCTTCCCTCGAAGGGCCACAAAAGCCACCCCTTTAGAATTCGCCTGACACCCCCTCGTCCTATTCACCCTATCCGTCCCCCGCCAGCCCTGCGCATAAATCAAAAGGGCCCGATAAGTTCAACTCGCCCTCATCCCTCCGTTCTGCTTTACACTCATACAACTGTGGAGGCTTTGTCTGCGTATGGATTATATAACATTGTATAGTGCGTACAGTGCGTCTCGAGATTTGGTGGTCGTATGATTTCGGGGTCGATTAGATGTTGATTTTCGAGAATTTTATATTTCGAAGCTTTTGATGTATTTTTTAATAATTTTTATGTTCTAGAAATTATAAGTAAGGTGACGATAGTAGAAGTTGATCAAGTTTACCTTTAGTTAAATATTTCTTAGAAAAATGTAAAAATTATGGTTTTTAAATATAATGATTTTTTGAAATATATGCGATGGAGAAGCTGTTTATCGTGTCTTTTTCGAAAGTTTATTGTCAATGAAAACTTTAATTTTTATATTTTTTTGGGATGGTTAACTACTAGTGCATAGTCTACCATTGTTATCGTTACCCTTTATTCATTTTTTGAGATTTTTTAACTCTCACTATTCTCATACTCGTAAAAATATTATTTGGTAAATAAATCATAAGTGAAACTTCACAAAAATTGAAAATAGAAAGAAAAACTATATTTTTTTAATTCTTATTAAATTTTTAAACATCTGAAGCAATATTTTAAATAAATAAATAATTTTTATTAATATTTACTATTTTCATCTAAAACTATTTCACCGCAACGAAAACACTGACACATGCAATCACTCCACCAACAAATCGAACATTTCCAACCCGATTCACAATTAAAATCCGAACATTCCACAAATTTCGGGTCACCCTATCCACACAGACGCTATGCATGTGTGCGCGCGCGAAAGCCATCTTGCACACATTTAAAAAAGGGGCATAAATCTAAGATGGCCGCCGCGGGGAGGGGTGGCCGCGGCCCGTTCTTATTGGCCGGCCGCGGGGGATGATACAATACGTCATTTATCACACTCGACGTCGGCGCAGGTAGCGGCCATTAATTTTGGCGCCAAGAAAAATACACCCCGCCAACCAGCCACCCCTCGCCCGTTTTGCTTAGCGCCTCTTTCGGCCCACCCTCTGTTTTCGTTCGAAAGAAATTTGTTGGGATAATTAATTATGGAATACATTTGTGTTTTGAATGTCTGTATATTGGTAAAATTTTGTAAATTTTAATTCTCGTATATTTTATAAATTTTATGAATACATAGAATCTAATTGGAAATGATTGATAGATCTTTTTGTTAAAAATATGAAAAAGTGTTATATACTGATGTCTAGGTATTAAATGAAAATGGTTGTATCGCGAATAATAATAATGAATTACATATGTGAAATTGATTTTTTTTTATTCATGTTAAATTTATTCATAACAAATAATGTGATATCTTTTTTATTCATCAATGTGTGAAGTTATCAATATTGATCTTGACATATGTATTATTAGATTTATTTTTAAAAATTAGAACACGTTCCTAATATGGAATATGTCACATACAACAACAAAAAAAAACTGATATTATCAATTAAACATTAGAAAGTAAAAGGTTATCAAAATCATACAATTAACATATCATTCACAAAAAGTTGACATATAAAATTAGAACAAAGTATCCGCATTACATCATCCGTTTTGACATTTAAAATTGCAATAATTTTACACATTTTCCCAGGATACAATGTAGTCGTAATATAACCTTACATCCTCCCCGATAATTTTACGAAACGTCATGTAAATTACAAGTTTTAAAAAATAATATTGTATTATTCAACGCTCTGGCGAACAAAAAATTGATAAATCATGCGTACGAAACCAGCTTTCGCGCCGACCCCGATTGCAATCGCGAACATGCACTTATGCAAAAATTTAGATCCTTCTATCTGTAGCAATGCAAAATCTACAGGTTGTTCGCGAAATTTTCGCAACATTTTATTTACAATCGGAAATCGTTTCTTGCGACTGCGAGTCTTCGTTTTAATTGCTGATGATCACGCGAACCGACCGTTTCATTATCTCTCTCCAGTCGCAAACTGCACAATTGTTTCTATTTTTTTGTTTACTTATACTTTTTACTTATTGATTTATATTTTTGCAAATTAGTACACGTTGTATGTTAGATAAGTGTTATAATTGCGCATTTCAATAAAGTGTTCGTAGCGTCGTTTGCACGCAACTACGATTGTATCTCGAATTTTTACACACAATACATTTTGCAAAAATTTGTCTGATTTATAAGTAGGTTTTGATATAATCAAATCAATTTCAGTATTTTTTTTCATAAGATCAATGACTTGTATTATAAATAATAGCATATTTTAAAATGGTTCATTTAAGAACACAACAAAAATATTCATAGCGTAAAAAGTACAAGAAGTATATTTTTATACTATCTAATTAGTCCATAAATCAGACCGTGTTATATCTCAATTTTGTATGCATAGAAAAAGCAGTCGTCCAAAAATCAACACGTATAATTATAAAAATTGATAACTCAATCCATTAAACTCTGATATATGAACTTTTTGCGAGACCAGCATTTTGAATTCTAACCAACTTTTTTTCAACTTCGTATACATTAATTACGCGAATGTCGCGTATTGATTTACAGCTTCCTTCGCGGCCATTATCGCTTTAATTTAAATCGGAAAATCCACAGCTCCGGCAGCAACAATCGCTCCCAAACAAATAGAATAAACAAATAAACAATGGCCGCTTTTAATTAATTTCGTTTTTGAACAAAACGAGCGTGTAAAACCTAGCGTTTACGCGCCCTCTTGTTTATCGCGCTTATATACAAAAGACAATAGTCGGACACTGCAAGAAATGGGTTTAATCCCGCTCGGTTGTGTGTGTGTTTGGCTTAGCATTAGAAATTTCGCACAGAGAGGGCTCTAACGAGAATTTATTGCCGAGCACTTTGCCACCGTGCAGGTTTTCCGTCCGCAGAGGGTTAAAACCGTGCCCGACTAAGGATCAACCGAGCAAAAGGTGAAACTATTCATAACAGACATCTTAAAAAATGGTTTCCGCATTCATGTGATGGTCTTTGGATTCAATTCAACCGAAAAAATCAGGCTATGTGAAGTTCTGCATTGGCAGGACAAGGTCTTTTTGATACCATCGAAAGTTCAGGCATTTTTTCGCTCGGTGATAAGAGAAAGGAATTTTTCAAGGATATTATACGATGAAATCGATCTTATTCTAATGATTTCAAGTTTGAAATTCGGATCGAGCAATTGAATTATTTTTCACAATATTTACTGACAACTTGTCTTTAAACGTCAGTGTTCAATTGAAATTGATGTGCTTATTCAAAAATGAGATCAAACAAAATTATCTTCATATTTACAAGATAGGTTTTAGATAAAAAAATTATTTTTGTGACATATATACCTACCTAAAAAAAATATTTTTAATAGCTGCATCTATTTAGCACAAAACACTCTAAAGATTATTTAAATAAAATTATTTTTTCAAATAAATCGATTAAACTATAATAGTATAAATTTGAAATTTTTTTCTACTCAATTCCGTATATTATTTAGATCAAATTTGTATACATGTAAAATGAGGGTCGACTGAATTTTAAAACATCGTACGAGTCTCGTATCTGAAAATCGCTCAAAAAATATTAACTTGATGTATTTGGGACATTCGAAGTGAGCGTGCATCGTTTGTGTAAAACGTGAACGAAATGAAAAGAAACAGGCTCTATTTGACAAAAATTTTGGGGAAAATCGTCACTTTTATCAGATCGCGGCGTCGAAATAAATCCGGCGATCTTTCGACCCGAGAAACATGTTTTTTTCTTCGCATTTTTTTTATTTCGTTAGAGGCAAAGTATGCCCCGGAATAAAATTAGACGCTTGTCCGATTTAGAGGTCCGATAGGCAAATGTTTGCGCAAGTGAATTTTAAAATGGGAAAACTAGACGACGAAACAGATGAAACGACGCCGAATTCTGTCCGAATAAAAAATGTACGTGTGCACTGTTAACGAGCTCACGTTCGCTTATCCTTTTATTTGATTCGAAAATTGCCAAATATTTTATTTTATTTTATGAAATCACACATTTCTTTTGTAGAAGAAAACTGTGATAAGCTTGGTTTTTTTTTCGAAGAAATTTCACATTGCAAAAACGAGATTATGACTTATCAGATTGTTTTGAACGTTTTGATATATAAACAACATTTGAAACGTTCTTTGGATTTGATGAATAAATTGAAAATCATCGCAGATATTCACGCAATAATTATGAATAACTGAATTGCAAAAATTGACGTTTTAATGAATAGACGAAAAATTATTACAAATTCGCACAATAAATACCTACTTGTGAAATTAACATTTGAAACCTTTGATTTATTTATGAACAGATTGAGAATCTCCTCTATAAATACAACTGATCAAATTGAAAAAAATGACATTTGAAACGTTCAACTTGTACACGAATAGATTGAGAAACGTTAAATACTCAACGGATACGAGTAACCAAATTGCAAACATTGACATTCGAAACTTTTATTTTCTATACGAATATATCGAGGATCTTCCCAACAAATTGTCAATTGAATAGTATATTGTCTATTCAAACAGATTGGGAATCATCACGACTTTTCGCACAAACGAATAACAAAAACAAACATTCGAAACCATTGAAATTTATACGAACGACTCTCAATAAATAATCAATCGAATAGTTTTTCTTCGACACGAGCAGATTGAGAATCGCGACGCCTATTCGCACAACAAATACGAGTGACCAAATTGCAAAAATTGGGAACCCGAACCCGACGCATGACCACTTACTCATCCCAAGTCACGTCATGTCTTCCACGCATTGTTTGTATGTCAGTGACGTAACATTTTTTTATGGGAAACAGAAGGCATGCACGCTCACCCTTCACGGTCGGCGAACTGTAAACAGTCAAAAAGCAATAAAAACAGGTGATAAAAGCGTACGGGTGAAATCGCGATAATGACACCGCGAAGCACGGACAAGAATAATCATTGCTGATTTAGCTCGATAACCCTATCCGTCCATATGTGTGCTGATTCTAATGGATCCGATTTCCAACCGAGGATCGACTTTTTTCGACGTGTTCAGCAATTGCGACGTTTCGCGTTATATAAGATGATTGATTATTTGCATACAATTCATATGTTGTCCGTGATCGTGTGCTATGTTTTCGTTTAATTCGGTGACTAAGTTTCTATTGTTGATTTGTTGTTTATCCTTCGATTGATTGATTAAAATTATAGAATTTAATGTCAAATGATATATTCATTGAAATACGAATAAATTTGATTCTGGATATATAGAATTGAATCAAAAGAAACTTTAAGCTCAAGCTTCGTTAATTTTCGACTCAATGGAAGATGATTGATTGAATAACGTATAGAAATTGTTAAAGAAATTGCTATAGAAATTTTTGAATTTCAATAAAAACACGATTTGAATCGAAAAGTTAGAATGAAAACACATTCTGATAAATACCCAAATTTATACATAAAATAATTTACCTCTTTCTCCATATATTTACCAATTTAAGTTTATAAGTATACTTAATGAAACCTTTTTACTTTCTCGAATATATTAATTACTTTATTATTCAATACTTATTTTTCGATGTTTCCATTGCAAATTACCGAAAGGTTTCTTTGGTAAAAAAAATCGTATTTGCCTTCCACAAGATATTTTGCCTTTTATGGTTTCCGCGTACATTATTAGCTTTTCGCTCGTATATCAAGCGCACATAAATATATGTATTTTACGCTGTTTTCGTACTTAATCTACTAATAGGAGCGTTCGCATTTTTTCGCGAAAATATATCGGAAATATTTCCGTGAAAAATACGTAAATCACCCGTGCGAATTTTCGTGATAAATCGACCGGAACCGAAAAACAAAGATAACGCATTAGTCCACCGAAACTCTGCAATGATTAATATCGGAATTAAGGCTCGCATTATCACCACCAGACTGATCGTCGCCATTTTACATTTCAACATTGGAATCGTTTGGTTTTCATGTCGTGAGCGTCGTAAAAAGTTGATGTCTTCATTAGCCCTTCATTAGAGCACACATAGTAGTTTAACGATCCATTTTTTACGATCGGCAATAAAGTATATTTTCCGACACGTTTAGAAATTTCACTTTGGCTCCGAGTCGTGTGTATGAAATAATGTTTGCGGAAGCATTTTCCCTAGAGGGGACTTTTATTGGACGTCGGAGGTTACCGTGAATGCCAATCGGCTTATCAATATTCGTTCTGTGTAAGATTTGTGACAATTGACACTTAAGCGCCTATAAGCATAGGTTGCCGCGATTAGAAAACGCAATCAGAGGTTTTCAAATGTGATTCATGATTTTTTGATCATATTATAATCGATGGAAACTGATAGTTTTGGCTAATTTTATTTTTTGACAATGATCATGCAATTTGAATCAATATAAATTTTAATATATATTCTTACAACATAAATTACTGTGAAAATTTTGATTTGAACTCTTAAGTTTTCATAATCAGACTAAAAAATAATTAAAGTATCGTTATTTATTTAAAATTATGAAAAATAAAAGATGTTTGAAAAAACGTTAGACATGAATATCATAATATACGTTTATATTATTAATAAATGTGCAATTTATCTAATGATTAAATTTTAATCTTCAAAAGTCATCATAATCACATTTATTAGTATGCTAATGAACTTTTGTCTAAAAAATCCAATATTAAATATCATCAAATTCTTACTGGTTCTAATCACCAATTATTAATCTAAATTAAATTACAAATATGCAAAACAAGTTTTTCGCGATGTAGTTTCATGAAACAAAACTGTGTCAATTAACATCCGAATCAAACGGATTCACTAATGGCTATTTACAGGTGTAAAAGCGCTTCACGGCGCACAACCATAAAAAGTTTTATCGTCTTTTAACATCCCACTTTATAACAATGTGTTCTTACTGTCGGACAAATTTTTATAGCTGTCGTTTGAATAAATTTCCGAGAAAAGCCATTAACTATAAAAACCGGCGCGCTCATTAATTCAATCAATACAATCTAGAAGCGTCATATTACGATCGCCTATTTAAATGGGTTTTTTTACATTTTTTTTGCACCTTTTTATCATTCGTATTCATAATCACGTAAAGTTGACAACTTCTGATCGCTGACCACCCACACTGATCCCGACACGTTATTTAACCGCGAATGCGATTTTATTGCACATTCAAATTTAACTTTTGTTCATTTGTATGCAAATGCAATCATACGTGACTGAATGTCGCTATATTGGACCGAAATTCGTTTATTTTCATAGATCTTTTCGTCAGATTGTGATAAATTCTTATCAAAATGTGATCGTTTGGGCTTTATGAAAAAAAAAATGTTGTTTTTTGTTGTAAATAGAAACCTTTGTTGATTGCCGAAAAATTGCAATGCTATCTTATTTTGAGATTTTATAATTTTTATAGACTCAAATTTGATTAGTACTTCTTGATATTATATTTATATCTTTTTCATATTATGATTAATCCTATAATTTTTTTTTATATCTGAAGATGCATTATATTTTTTAGGTATAATTTCTTTTCTTTGATTTAAAATCATATTTATGATACTTGAATCGTACATGGTAACATAATATTATATAATACTTCAGGTAATTTTACTAATTTTAAAACATTTGGACATCTTTTTTACAGGTTGCATAACAATTTTGAAATAAAATAGTTTTTTTTGTATTCATATAAACATTTCGGATAAAATATATGACTAATTCTTGTTCAAAAATAAATTTAATAATTATGTTAATTTTCAATCATTCAAATCTATTACAATTTCTACAGTCGAATTATATGACAAATCACCTATAAATTTTCATACTTTGAAACTAAAAAATTATCATATTTGAAAAAATAAAAGCCGGCATATAATAGGTTGAATACGTGCAAATTTACGACTACATAAAATTAAATTGTAATTCAAAGCAACGTTCGTACTATTATTTTCGCAGTCCGTATACGCATCGCCTAGCAAGGAAATACATAAAGTGATCTTTTACGATGTTTATGCGCCACTTTTATTAAATAAAACAATTAATTTAATTTAAAGGTCGAAGCAGGTGCGAACTGCGAAACCTTTTTTTCATTGCGAAACGCCGCATTTATTTACTGCGACTCCGTTACGATTTTTTTCACGATACAAACCGATAAATCATCACAATTTGTATGATAATGAAGCCGGGGTGTTTTATCCTATAATTCATCTGCATAAATTTCACGTTTTGGCAAATTGCTCGTCTTATGCAGTTTTTTCACGTACAAATGTCAAATTGCGGTTCTGTTTTGCGATTCGATATACGTACGTTTCGGGAACGCTGTTACTTTTTTGAAATGCTAACCAAATGTGAAAAACCGCCAACAGTGCACGATCCGGCGGTTGACATTTGGAAAAAAAAATGTAATGTTGTCGAGTTTTTGAATGCAGTTCGTGTGCCGTTATGGCCGAATGAGTTTGATAGTTCGGGACTATTTTGCTAGATGGGGTTCTGATTTGCATTTGGTTTATTTAATGCCATCTATTGAGTAATAGTTAAAAGCTGTATATTTATTTTTATTTATTTTATTATTAAAAATTATTAATTTATATTGTTATCCATAGATAAAACTGATCATTGTACATTTTAGACTCGTTTGAATTATTAAAACATGTCTATCAAAATCATTTTTTGCTAATAGTGGATCACATTTAATCATTGATCATATTGCGTGTCAATTAACTTTAATAATCAATGGGAATTAGTCTATTAAAAAAAAAGCATCAACTATATTTTCATTATTAAAAAAATACATTTCCTATTGTATTGTATTTAAAAGATTTTATCTCGCAACTGACTTTTTTGATTGCATATGATGATGAAAAAAAAATACACAATTCTCTCCTATAAAAAATAATTTTCCATTGAACAATCCGATGAGCACCATCAAATTTCTCCATGAAAATCGCCCGTTTCCCAATGCGACCTTAATCTGAATAATTCAGGGCACAATTATAAAATCAATGTCGAAATTCTCAATCAATGTGCAATAACAATGCGTCGAAGTTTACCGTACCATAACTGGGCCTCGAGATTAGCATCAAAAGCGCCGCACACAATATGCAAAATGGGAAAACTTTTCATCGATTCCATCGAAAAATACAAAAAAAAACCCGATGTACCAAATGGAACATTTCTCTTATCAACCGATCGAATCTTTCATACGAGCGTTTTTACGAGACAATAAACCATAAAAACCGTAAACCGCCCCACGTGGATCGTTAAATTTATTACCGTGTAATTTCATTCACTGTGCATCAAAAATGAAAAAAAGCAACAACTAGATGCATTCGGTCGATCGTTTTATATCACGTAGGCGATTTTTACGGTGTTGTGGATCGGTTCGCATAAAATCCGTGAAGTAACATAATAAAACGGCCACTTGTTACTCCTGTGTCGAAAGAAACGAGCCACTTGACTCGTAAAAGCTTCATAATTGTTATCCTCGGCGCTATAAAGTCGATGATCGGCGCGGGTGGTATAAGTTTCGGCGTGGTGTTTTGTACGGGATTGTAAGGGAAAGAGGGTGGAAACTTGAGGTGCTGAATCGCGCCTTACTTGAGTCGACTGTCAATTCAACCCTATTGTTGCTGTATATGGGAATATTTTTGTTAGGAATTAATTTTGAATAAATAAATGTTTATTATGTAAATAATAAATTAGAACGTGGTTTTAATGGATTGGTTAAACTAATATTTTAATTTGTATAATTTTTTTTTCGATTGGTAGTTTTTTAATTGGGTGATTAGTTAATCTAATTTATATTTCATTGATCGGTATATTTAAAGTGAATTAATTAATGCCTATATAATTACATAACTTAATGTCGAGGAATACGTTTGATACTGTAGAATAATGTTTTTTTTATTTGTATTTTTATCGTATCCTTAATGAAGTTAATCAAAATATTTTCATAATAAAAACGGATACATTTTTTTTTTAATTCTAATAACTATTCGATTTTTTTTATCGTACAATTTATTTTAGTTCAAGATTTTTCTAATACCTTCGAAAATTTTGAAATTTATAATACAGGAAATATAATTAAAAAAATAATAATAATAAAATTATCACAAACCTAAACACAATGACACGTGAATAAATCATTCATGTATCAACTATTCTTTATTTTGATTAACTTCAATAACGCATTTAATATGATAACGTTACAATTGCATTACAATCAAAACGAAAAATTTCATCATCACCCCCAACTTCGATACATTTATACAACAATTTGACAATTCATAGGTTTCACCAACATAAAAATAATATTTCAATTAAACCAAAAACTATACAACGCAAACAAATTCACATCAGAAAAACCCACATCGAAAAACCCCAACTACCAAAGGTTCCGCCCCGCGACGGGTTTCAGCACGACTGCTACTAAAACCAGAAGACATTTATGTTCACTAAACAAGTACTAAAAGTCACTACTTAAAAGATTTTATGACGCTCATAAATGTCAGATTGTGCGCGCGCCACGGCCCGCTCCCGGCCCGCCAAGTTTCGACCTCTCCCGCCTACATTTTGTATGGAGGAGAGAGGCGAAACTTGTTGCGGCCGCCGCCGATATAATAGAGCGCTATCTTTATATTATTGTTATTATGTACGGGGGCGTTTTAAACTCGATTGAGACATATTCGCGACGAGTCGGAATCGTTGTTTTATTGCGGTTATCGAAGGGTTAAATTTATTGCGAGCGCGTTATTGCCGAGCGAGATTATTGTCGCTTTTGTATGATGTCTTTATTGGCGGGGAATTGAATTTGCGGCCGGTTGTTAATTGGGTTGTGATTCAATGGTTAAGATTGATTGAATTTGTTTTTTTTTGTGGTTAGATTTTTTTGTTTGTTGAAAGATTTTTGAATCGTTTTTCTATGAATCTTCATTAGAATTATTCAATGCAAAATATTATGTTTTTTTTTTTTTAATTTGAGAACTTTTATTTATAATTGACATTTTTAAGATTCATTAAATAAAGAGTTCATAAATTTTCATGCGTGTTTATAACTATTTAATATTGTTTCTAGAACTTAAATTTAGGTGATCAAAAGAATTTTCCGACATTGTTAATTTGATGCAAATTATTATGTATTGTACTTTGTGGGTTATGTTTCATATCAAAATAAAATATCACCGATAATATTATAATTCAAAATTGTGAAAGTTTAAAATGTATTTTTTTGTAGTTTTCATGAAATATCAAGTCAATTTATATGAATTATTTATCTGAAATTTCGGTTCGCTTATAAAATATATCCTGTAGTTATAACAAAAATCCGATCAGGTATTATTTTTAATAGGTTTTGTTATACCGATTCGACCTTCTATTTTTTCTATCCATAGCCTGAGGCACTCAGCCTCAACGATTCATCAATATCGAACGTTTTCTTACAAAAATCAAAATGTACTAACTTCGTTTATTTTTCATTGTTTCAGGTCAGTTCAAAATGGATTTTTGGAACATACAACATCTACATATCAAATCAATTTGACATAAATTTATGGTGAGTTTAGTTTTCGAAAGCGGAGAGCAAATCGATAATGATATTGTAGTGATAATGTAGTCAGTAGTAAAACACGTTTCCTTGTAAGGATTTAGTATAAGTTCAGAAGTCGTGTTCGTAGGTTCTAGAGCCATAGATTGTGTCCGATACGAGGGAAACGTATGTGGTGCGTGCCGATTTATTCGTTTGATAATATAGAACTTAACTCAATTTATACTTACCTAATCTACTTGTGTTTTATAAATTGGAACGTTTGTTTTCGCGATTATGTGTCGCAAATTAATATTTTTCAAAGTTTGTTTTATACAAGTTCTGGTACAAACTAAAACAGAAATTTATGAAAATCATAGGGAATATATTTTTTATCGGCGAATAAACTAACAGAAATTATCTTTTTATAATTTCTAGATCTTCGTTTGGATTTAAAATAGTTATTTTAATAAATTTTATTTTTTTCTTTATATGAACAAATAATATTTACTTAATAATAATACTTGATTGGAATTATCCTTTTGAAATTCATATTATACTTAATAGCTAAATTATTTATAGTTTATTAATTTAATGACTACATTATACGATACTTATTATTAATTTTAGTGATCAGAAAGAATTCACCGAGATTCAATCGTTGACCTAATTTTAGAAAAATAACCAGTTAAAAAAGTTTATACAATATTAAGAAAGTAGAATTGAAATATAGTCATCACATTCTAATTTTGAAGGAAAAAAGATCTAAAAACTAGAATTAATTTTGTAGTTAATCATAATCATTTTTAATGCAGTTTTATGACCCAAATCTTCCGATATATTTAAAAAAACGTTCCCGAATATATAATAATAACAATAAAAACATAAATAAGATTTACAATAAAACAAATGTTGATCACATCTGAAAATTTTTCTCTTTGGTGGTATGAAATCGCCGTGTTTGACTCTCGCAATTTGGCCGAGCTTACAAACAAAAAAATCGAACGCGCCGCAAAAACTCAACTAATTCTCCCCCGATTTGGGACCCCTGCGAGCAAAAAGGCCCGAAGCCCTTCCTGAGGGCACACACACATATTTTTCAGAGGTAGCAATCGTGGGGCCCGCGTGCCCCGGCAATAAATTACGGAAATTCCTCGCGAAATTGGACGGACCCCTCGGCGACAATTTCTTCCACTTTTTGCGCGGATCCGACGTGCGGATTCCCAGCACAATGAAAATCGCTCGGATGCCGCGAATTTCAACCCAAATAAGACCGAATTTTAATTTTTGTTATTTTTCGCGAACGTAATTTGTTGGTTTCGTTGTGCTTTTGATGAATCGCTTCCGCGTTTTTGCCGAAAATTCGTATTACAAAAAGGGACGCTTTTTCCGCTCGTATTTCGACTTTCACCCCTTATTTTATGTGTATTTTTCAATTTAAAATTACTATGACAGTTTACATATTATTTTTATATCATAAACGATTCATATTCTAAAAATATTTCGGTGAAATTCGAACGCAGTTTCTAAATAACCTTATTAACTCAATATAGAATCGCGTGTAAATTATTGAGGGTTAATTAGTGGAATGTGTCGTTTTTTGTCCTTAAAAATGGTTCAAATAATGATTCGTTGAAAAGACAGAAGAGACGTTTTCAAAAGACCAAACAAATGTCATCGCATTCAAAAACAAACGCTTTACAAAGTGGTTCCGAGTGAACTTCGTATATAACGAGCTCGGATGCACTCAACTGTGAGTGTCGACACTTATTATATGCACTTTTATATACTTTGTTGCATTTCTGGTTTATATTTGGTATGAAAATATTGGTGTGATTTTTTGAATTAAAATCATATGCAAATGAATTTATTAACAAATCAGTATTCTATTAAAAAAACATATATATTTCCAAGTACATATAATCATAATATTAATGATTTATTTTATTACGTAATTTTATATTATACAATTACATTATGACACTTTTTTATATATTGATTCATTTTAAAATGACATAATTTCTAGCGATCTCTCAGAGCAGAACCAAATATGGTTTGTGAAGTCATCTTATTTGTTTTTTAATTTGCATCATTTCAAATACATATTTTGATATATTCGATTATTTCATAATAATTATAATAATTTACATAGATAATATAATTATGAATGTAAAAATAATTCTTAATCAATTAATTTCTAATCACTGAATGATTTAAAATAAATTTCACTCACTATATACTCAACTTAATAAATTCAACATTGATTTCGATCAAATTTTCAATCGAATCAACACAAAATTTCGAAAATAATTAATTCGAAAAACCTCTTGAAACCGTCAATACGTTAAAAAATAAAAAATCAAAAACACACATCCATAGAATATCCACTTTCCTGGCGTGAGATTCAGAGTGGACCAGTTCGCAGCGCGTGTCAACCCGCTCCAATTGTCCTCGGGATTACATCGGACACAAACCGCCTGAAATCTGTTGACACCATCTCCTTAACAGTGTGTGAAACTTCGAACTGCCCTCGACTACCACTAAATCTCCTCGATATAACTCGGACTGGATCTCTTATGCCAGTGGACGTGTACACAAGTCCACCTAGAGGGCAGACTAGCCTCCTAATTATCACCGATTTACTCAGCTTTCGTATGAGGTAGCTAGAATCAAAATTAACTGCTTATATGTTTTGGATATTGTGGAAAATCTTCTGGATACCCTTTGAAGTTTGAGCTTTCTTTTTCTTTTGATATGTGATTAAAATGAGGTATCATTTGAAAAGTTGAATATTGAAATCGCTTCTCGACATGTTGGCTAATTGTAAGATCAATGTGTAGTTGAATATTGAAATCAATCGTTGTTAAATGATTGGTCCAATATGAATTCAAGTCACCCATCTAAATACTCACTGAATTCAATTTTTCAAATTAAAATCGTTAGATTTGATTAAAAAACCTACAAAATAAATAAAAATATTATTTTATATAAAAAATTTTAATAAAAATCACTCCTGTTTTAGAAAATCGATCCATCAAATCATAAACAAGTGCTGGAAAAATGATTAGCAACATTGTAATTTATGCATTTGAAAAATTCAAAATTGCGCTTTTCGAAGCTGGATGCCTCATCGCAATATAATGCAAATATAAATTGTGTGCAAAATGCGACGATCATGTGTTTCTTGGGACGTTTCAATATTTGGTTCGTTGAAGCGTTCACAATTTATATGTGCAACGATGCAAAAAATTGCGTAGGAAACGCCCAATATGCCGGATGGGCGTGTGTTTCGTTTAATGCTTCTTGTAATTACCATTCAGGTGTCGCAAACCGTTTCAGGCAATCGTTTTATGGACGTGTAATTGATCTACATAAATAATTTGATCGAGTTTTTTCGTTGATGGACGAGCTAATTTCATTTAATATTGCATAATAACTTATAAAAAACGCCCATTTGTTTAATTTAAAATTAGAGAAATTCTAATGAATTATTATATTTATATGAACTTATCTTCTTAAGTACCTATAATAAAAGCTCAATCATTGAATATGTTATATTTCATTGAAATTTCTCTTGTTTTTGTATTATTTTTCGATAAAATCCGTGTAAATCAAAGTATTAACGTATGTCCAAATATCTCCACTTAATTTGCAACAAGTTGAATATTATAATATAGGGGCATTTCGAGACGCCAGTCTGCTTTTGCAAATTGCGTCCGAGCACCGCAAACTCGGTACAATTGGACAATTAAGAAAAATGAAAACTGGCATAATCACATGATCCGGTCCGTGTGACATGATTTATGTCCACGATATCCTCGAAGACCGTCTTCGAACATCCTGCGCCCTTTTTACCTGTTATTATATTATATACAAGAGGTATTTTATACCTATAATATATTATTCCCGTGATCCAGTCTGAGTCTCAGTCCGGACCGCAAATAATCACAAAAAATATATAAATTGGGACTAGTGTATGAGAACGTCGCAACATCAATGGACTCTTCGATAGGAAATTAAAAAAATACCTATTTTCAAATTACAAGGCATTGAAAAAGAGGAAAATTCAAAGTCAGTGAAATAGACAGAAATCTCTATTCGATTCGTTAAAAATCGTTATTTTTCGATCTGCTAACGACTCACATTCAAATGTCCCACGTTGATGAGCCAAGTATGCGATCGAAACGAAATAAAGAATCCGATGTCTTTGCATAAAGACTCACTCACTCACTCACTCCATAAGTTGGAATGTTTTACTTTAAAACGCGAACGGAGGGACATATCGACGTGCATTTGCATTTCACCTGCGGTCAAACATCCATGGGAATATAATAAATTTTAATCAGACCCGCTCTCTCAATCGGACCGCTGTTTCAAACCAAATTTCGCAACGAGAACCGATTTTAATATAATTTGAAAATAGAATAATGTATCATCATTATTCTCCATCTGATGTTAGATGAAACTCACTCTAATCATCTTCTGTTTTTTGAACGAATTCTATTGAATGTCTCTAAAAATCTTTTCGATTTCATTAATTAATTTTCTGAAGAAATTCATCAGATACTATTCTAGTAATTACTTGATGTTAATCTAGCATTGATTATTTTTACCATTCCAATAAATTCCCTTGGCCTATTATATTATACAAATTTTGTTTCTATCTCTTCTAATTACTCTTAATATGCTCATTTATGTTCATTTAATTTCTCTAAATATTTATATAAAATAATGGATATACGTTTTAATGTATTACCGTTCCAAATAGAGCGATTATATACACAATTTGCATACTATGCTTGCAATGTCAATAAAATCAGCATTGTTCTTCGGGTATGTAGCCGCGAAACGCGACAAAAAACGAAACACATTATATTGCGATGACTGTGATGATTCTTGCGCACAGAATGGAGGAAACTATTGCCTTTTAAGTGGGATTCGACGAATGCAAAAAACACAAAACGGACGACACATACGTTACATGTGCTTACATAGTGCAAACTCGCCGCGCAACAAATCTCCATACTATTCCATGCGCGTAACTTTTATACACATTTCACATACACGTTATATATATTCCATCACGACTTTTCGTACGAGAAATGCGAATATGCGTAATGAATATGGCCGGGAAAAATTTAAAATTCATTCGATCTAATAAATCGCTTTGCATCTCGGCCGAGACGCGATGTTGAATAATGTCGTATCGCATCTGGTCGTTCGATACTTATTTGTACGGATCCGATTAACGATATCGATATATAAATTATGTTTTAAATGCGTTTATGTATCTTAAATTGATGTTGAAATATGTAAATGTAAATTGAAATTTATTACGCGCCGCCGTCGATTTATTATCACAATTTGGATAAGAACCACTTTGGATTTTGATGTTACTTTCTACTGAAAATTTTTAAATGTTTTAGAAATTATATGCGAGCCCACTCTTGAGCAATATTTCAATTGTATGCACCTCGAAAATAAATAAAAAGTTAACACCATATCTAGTGCAGGAGACGTCTGTTTAACACCTGTCCCCTGGCTGTCAACTCACTTGTCACCATCGTCTTTGGCCATGCTGTTAGGGAAGTGTGCCCACTTTTGGAATACCGTCGCATATAACATATGCTCTTCAGGTTTTTCCCGATGACTTCCCACACGTATGCGCTGTGTGGTTGTGTTTTTTCGTCCGATTCCGTTCGATCTCGCGTTTATGCGGTGTCTTCTTGTGAGCGCTATGCCGCTTGCATTATCTGTAAAATGAATAAAAAAAGTTCATGAATGTCATGAATGAAACATCGCGCCGAGCCGTGTTGGTTTTGTAAGAACACATTTTTTCAGCGCGTTCTGGCGGTGTTAAATGCTCGAGTGACGGTGGGGTAAAAAGTTGTGTGTTTGTCACGGTGTAATGTAATTTTTCCTGGAGGGTATTAGAAAAAAGTTTCCTTCATATTGTAGGTATATAGTTGTTTTGTATGTGATTTTTTATACATATACGATATTTCATTAAAGTATAATATTATTATGAAAAGTAAAAACTAACTTGGTTGGGCTCGTTGATTTCTTTGAATAAGGTACTAGACGAGACTGTTAATAATTTTTTTTTATTGTAATTAAAGAATTATTTATTCTAAAAGTTGTATAGAAAAATTTAATACATAATTCCATATTATTAATATCGAACCGGATAAATGAGTTTGAAAAATTAAATTAAACTATAGGTTTTCACATTTATATTTAAACTTTGTCAAAGAAAAATGCAAAATATTTACAGGGGAAAGACATCATACCGCCTTTTTCATGTTCTTATTCTATTTCAGTACTGGTATTTTACCGGGCTGGTCTAGTTAAATTCTAACACTAAATAGAATTACAGGTGACACATTTGAATTCGATAATAGATTATAAAATAATTTAAAGCAAAATCTGACATTCCGCAATAATAATACTTCTTGAATAACTCATAATATCACTAGATTAATTTATTTAGTTCTATCAATTTTAAGCATGATTAAGAACGTAAAATTTTCATTCGAATCTTGAACCCAATAAATACCAAAATCGTCATGTATCAAAAAGCCTTCACAATTGAAACACATCAAAATTAAACATTTAACATACCAAAAAGAAAAACCCATTGAAAATCGGCACTGCTGAAACAACCGAATCGAACCTGAACACTACACAACCCATCCAATTTTTCGTCCGCATCCACGCGACTTCCTACACCCGACACAGAATCGCCGACAAATCAACACGCTCATAAACACAATCACGATAACGATCCAGACCGCTCGCAAAGGTCGGCCATGTCCATGTGGGTCAGTGTGCGAGAGAGCGCAATCATTATGCAAGGGGCCCGCCTTTTAAATGCACATTTCGCATCGCGTACCTGTTTACACGGGCCCGCGATAAATTGAACTTAGGTAAGGTCATGGTTTGGCCGACGTACACACGATACACGGCCAGGTGAATGGCTGAGAACGGGCGCGGAGTGGTCATTCGCTGCGAATAAATTGCCGTGTAATGGCGCGTTAATTTGCATACTGCGCGATTCCGGTGCACGCCCTTTGCCGGTTCGAGTTTGGGGGTGGTCCGGGTCGAAATTTGGGTGGTATGATTGATCGGTTGGACGGGAAGTCGGCGATGAAATTTTGTTGGATTATTGACTGACTAGTATATAGGCCCGGTGTTAATAACGTCGGCTGTGGTTTTGTTAAGAAGCGGAAGACGATAAAATGTGAAAACCCGATTGTGTGAACTCGAAATTTGTACCCGATTTGAATATTTAATTAATAAAACCAGTTCATTTGTTCATCATAAAAAAAAGAAAGAAAAAAGTCGCGAGTGTCATCAAAAAGACAGACAGACAGACGGACACACAGAAATCCGCTATTATATAGGGGATTCGGTTTTGGAGGTGTTTGAAAATTTTATGATTGATGTGAAAAAAAATTTATTGGTAAATTTTATATGATCGTGTGTATGAAAATTTGAATTGTTGTTTATATTTAAAGATATATTGAGTAACCGTATATAAATTCAAGGATATGAAATTTTAATATTTAGTTCTTTTGTGGTGTGTTTTAAATTTGAATTTGTTGGTTGTGCAATTTTCATATTGGAAATTGCATAAATAAACGTGCCTCCTGTCGAAGGCTATGCGAACCTCGAAAAGCTTTGAAAAGTGTCAAAGCTTGCCGCTAGATGGTGAAAATTCGTATACGAAAAAGCGTGAGCTTTTTTCTTTTTAAAATTATATTTATTCAATTTCCGAATATTCTTTTTTAACGATTTTTATTTATTTACATTTTTCCTGATTTTTTTCTATCTATTTTAATAATCTGGTGAGTTTCTATGATATTTCAAATTTTCATGAAAATTCACGAGGGTTGGTGGTTCATGTCCTTGCTACGTATAAGGGATGTTTTCTTTTTTCTTCACAAACTTGTATGGAAGTTTACGAATTTTCCGCACGGTGTCGCTTATACCCTTAATGCTATATTCTAACAAAATATTTTTTACAATGAACCAATTCGACATCAAATCATTCATTAATCGATAAAAAAAACATATTTAACAATAAAAATTAAAATTTCAACTAACACAACACATTTTCAGTAAATCCCCCACTCCTTCAAAACTTTCACTTTCGCAAACGAACAAAGACATCGACTCGCATTCCATCATATCGTCCAGGTATTTTCTTTATGAACTAGCAGCTATTCGGAATTTGCATTTCGGCCAAGAATTCAACAACGCACCGGTGTCCCAAAGATGACATATTTACGATCCGGCAAATTGCAGCTTCTGTGCAAATTGCGCTACGGACAATTTCCACAAAAGCACCCTCAGGTGAGATAAAGGCCTTTGTCCAAATTGCATAAGGTGCACGCATCACAATTGCGTACGTGACCCAGTTTCACTTTTGAGGCCATAAATCAATTAACAATACATTTTTGTATTAGAAGAATTCATTTTCTCATAAAGTGTATCAGATTTTTCGGTTGACTTCGATTTTTTATTATTATATGAACGGTTTAGTCTTTTTGAAAGCATTGATTCTCACCGAGCGTTTAGTTAAGCAACAATTTGGTATGTATATGAATGCATTTTTTATTGATCTAACGTGGTATTTAATATTCAAATTCATCTAAAGTTATTTTTCATTTATTTAGAAAAAATATTCGAATTAATGACGAGTATTTGAAAAAAAAACTTATTTTACGAACAATATATGTTATATATGATGATGATATAATTTTATAATCAAGATTGGATCAAATCTTGTATAAAAAATATATAAAACCTTTCCTGATCTTAGATTGAAACATATTTTACCTGAGTTTTTATCTGGAAAAAAGTGGTATAATGAAGCGGTCCAAAAAAATAACACGGCCATATAAATCATATTTCTGAAAATAAGCGTCCTGCGAAATTCATCAAGTCATTGGACCAAAAAGATACGTCCACCACCCACCGGCAGGGCTGCGATAATCCTACACCCCCGGGCTGGAACAACCCCAAAAATTCGAAATTCAATAAATAATCGCCGCAAACTACCGGTCCCGTCGGCGGCCGCCAGGAAGTGGCTCTGTCACTCGCTAAAAGATTTATATATTTTATTTTATTTATATTTGTATTGATGCGCTTATGGTCGTTATTGTGTGTATGGAATAATGTTCGGGCGGTGTTGAAAATCGCTGCCTTTTTTAACGGCGTTTTCGACGCCATATTTCGCGCCGTATCGCGGTTTTACCTGTGAATTTTACTTTTTGTTTTTCGGTTAGTGAAAATGTGAATCATGTTGGAAATAGGTTTAAAAATAGTGGAAAAACTATATGAAATTTATTATATAGTGGAAAATGTTCGAAAAATGTTATGAAATTTTGGAAATTCACGTGATTTAGTTGTTCATACCTATTCTTATGGTAAAAATTTGATTTTAAACCCGAAAAGATTTGGCTATTTGTGATATAAAATGAATTTTCAGTTATTTGGCGTTTGAATAAAAAAAATTTAAAATTTAGTTGAATTTTTAGTTGATTTGATCAAACTAAGTCAATGATATTTACGGAAAATTTTGAAATTAAAATATTGATTAATATTAATTATTGTGTATTTTTTATTTTACAGTGAGAAAACGTTTTGTTAATGTTGTAAATAAAATACGTTAAGCTTTTGAAACTAAATGAAATTAATAAGCGCAATATTTTAGTATGATTTATTTTTGTATCCTTAGAAATTAATTATCATGAATTATTTAAATTTTTGTACTTTAAAAAGTTTCTATAATGCGTTTTTTCCTAAATGTAGTTTTTTTTATTAAAAAAAAAAATACTGGTATTGTTAATATTTTTCAAAAATTTAATTATTGGGTCCATAAAAAAGATTGCACACATCGCTGTACAATGTCGAGATTTCGTTTATTTTCTTGCCAAAATTCAATTTCGATATTGTCGCACGAGAATCGTAGAAAATGAAACGTATCAGATTTTGGCACACGAACCACATGTTTACAAGCCGAGACGTAATGCGTCAGTAGCGCAATGAATCATAACCTAACCTTGATCGAGAGTTTTATTTTTTTTATTTCGAATAAAGTACGCATGCGTCAAAAGAGTTTCCGTTAAAAATATTTTCAAAACGAAATTGTTACGGATGTTTTCAAAATTTACAAGACAATTAATCAAACATGCAAAATAAATTATTCGGAAATACAACAAAGTAACTAAATTTGATTTACGATTATTATTATTAGTTGCATATCCAAAATAAAATATTACACACATAATTTGCTTTGAATCAAAATTTCTTTATGTTAATTTTAATTACATGAAAATATTCTGAGAATTTTTTCAAAAAAAAAAAAACGATTTTTTTATCTATATCACTTTTATTAATGTTGCAATTTCGCACGGAAGAGTGGTGCAAATTTCAATTAATTATTATTATAATATACACTGGTATGAGAATTAACCGAACGCCTCTGAATTGATTTATTAAGAAAATTTGCAAAAATTTATCGCGACAAAAATCTCCAAAATTCGAATGCGTACACAATACACGTTCATGGCGATTTTCATCTGCATAATTACAATCGACTAATTAGCGGTACATAAAATGCGTTCATGAAAAACATCCATTATCTTGTACATTGTCGAATTTACGCACCGAAAAACAACAACAAAAATAACACTTCAGATTTGAGATTACAATCAGCGAATACTATCAAATTCGAGAACTTCAGAAAATCGAAAATAATCAAACTATTTACTTCAAGTTGAAACTTTTACTGTAAAATGACCCTCGCATTCTGAAATTAACATTTGATTCATCGATTTTTCGTAATGAGCTGAACAAAAAATATCTGACTTCCTCATTGGAGCATAAAATCCGTAAATCTACCGGGTATAAAGTACGGACGATAAAGTTCCCGGATAACTAAGTATCCCGATTGGAACCCGTCAACCGATCGGAGGGGGGGTGATAAATTTATTTGTATTTTTTCGTTGATTTCGTCCTCATTCCCGCCATTTTCGATGGCGTCTTCGTGTTAACGGGTCACTGACTCGATTTCATTTCACCCTGACGATGGTTACCCTCGTCTTATTTGATGCATTGATGTTATATATTGGTGTTAATATCACACTCTATGCATGAAATTTTATTGAAATAAAATTCTGTATAATCATTAATTTAACACTGAACGTGTACCCTCAAATTCTCGAATGCGCATTACCACAGAAACACATCAATTTATGTCTGTACAAGAATTTTCTAGAAAAATACATTAGTTTAGTCATCGAATGTACATGGATATCCACGTCTGTTCTTAATATAGTTTCAACAGTAGATTGCTAGGCGGAACCGTACAATGGATTTAGAACAAGCAATTTAGAAGTATGTCGAAGATTCTCTCCCCAGAGCCCTCCAAGCGGAATACAGTAAATGGGGAAAAACCCTCCCCTTGGAGTGAAAGGCAAACATGGCACCCATACACCATACATTCTCCATACATTTATATTGAACCATCGGTTTATTAAATATCGATAAAAATGATATAATTTTATTAAATATATCGATTTATATTGATCATTTAAGTGAGATTATAATTGGTTAGGATGAGTAAATGTATATGAGTAGATCCTCAGTTTTTAAATAAACTTAAAATTTCTGATGGTATCAGAATAAATTGGTTCATTTTTTATGAAAAAAAAATTAAATAATCTACAAAAAAGGTTTGATATCGCTTCTTACACCAATAGCGTTTCTTAAAGAGAAAAAAATAATTTATTTTCCTTTCATTACGTACATTCGCCGCGAGTGCAAAGTTTCTCGTAGAAAAACTATGGGGGTCTTAGCGATCTTCCAAGCGATTTAACGTCGGCGATTCTTCTGATTCGTCCCTCGTGTTTGCTTCGGATTTCTTGTTGTTCTGTATGAAAGTGTCTAAATTAGTTTTGTGATCGTGTCCGTTGTCGATTTTAAGTTATGTGTAATACGCCGAGCATATTGTTCGGTTTGAAATTTATCGTGTCTGAAGTGGAAAAACGGATGAATTGTTAATTTAACGGTTCAGTAATGATGTATTGTTATTTTTTGTAGTGTGTGCTCGTATGTTTCATCATTTGCATGCACGTTCGGTATTATATATGGATTTAGTTTTCAATATTTAATATTTCATCCATAACGAATGTATTGATTAAAAAAATATCCACCGAACGAAAGACGTACTCAAGCTCACAAAACAACAAAGTTTCACGACAAATAAAACGATTGTAATGAGCAAAACCGTATTCAAAGACACGACCCGAACTTCTTGAATGACACCGTAAAACCCGCATATCAAAATTCGAAAACGATCGCGAATCCCGATACAACACCCGCAAAGCCTTATTTATATACACACTGCCGAATCGCGTGCCATCCGAAAGCATATCGAACCGGCAAAGTTTGCAACTCCGCCACTCGGCCGAATTCTATCTAATCTCCCCGTCCAATCGGCTTCGGATAATTATTGCTATTTTGATTGAGAATTTTCCTTGCGTTTTCATGGTGTGGCCCGTGGGGGTCCGCGGGCACCCCAGCTCGTGCCAGCCCATAAATTATGTATCAGCCAATTGTGCACACCCCCATGCAAAGTCGTGGAGTTTTCTAATGTCGGGGTCTGTGCGGTGTTTCTTCGTCATTTATTAGAAACGCCCACGAGGCAATGAATTGAAATTCGGGGTTGAAAAAGTGCATTCGACCGATGCGTCGAGGGAACGGACGCATCTGGCCCTTTTGGATGTTCGATTTTTGATTGTTTCATAAATGATGTTTGTGTGAGTGTTTTGAGTTTGATTGTAATGCACAAGATAGTTAAAAAATATAATCAGAGATTAGATGCTGAAAATGGATATTCGAATGATGCGTTTAGGAAACAGATGTGTCTGTTCTTTTGGGAATTTGAATTTAATGTTGATTTGATTCCGGATTTTGCAATTGATAATGTTTATATGAATTTCTTAGTTCAATTGTTATATCGAATAAATAATATTACGAGGAAATTGTAATTCGAGGTCGAAAAAGTGCATTCGAACGATGCGTCTAGGGAACGGACACATCTGGCTTTTATAAATGTTTCAGTTTTGATGTTGTCAGTAAAAATAACGGTTGTTGATTTAATGAATATTGTATATACGAATATTTTTAATCAAATTTTCATAGATATAATAGTATAAATTAGTATTTATAATATTTATATCAATAATTGCGAAAATATATTATTGAAAATTAAAGATATGTGAATGTGAATATATTTATAATATTGTAATTATAACCGGATTTTCTAATTTAAATAAGTTATTCGAATTTAAAATAGATAATTATATAATATTTAATAATACATAAAAGTGAAATAGTAAATTTTATAGAGTACTTTTATTAATAAAATTTAATTCAATTCAGTTTTTGCATATGGCTCGTCCGTATTCAAGGTATTTAATGTTTATTTATGCATTAAAAAATGGAGATTTACTTAATGTTTTAATGCATTTTCGATGCGAAATAAAAAGATTCATCGTCCCTCCCTAGCCGCATGTAAATTATTCTTTGTCTGCAGAACAGACCTGCATTTGAAGCATTTGCATCGAACAAAAAATTTGCCTAAATTAAAAACGAGCGCCTATACAAACGCTACAATCTCGATTTCCAAAATACATTAATATAAATATTTTCGATTTGTTTCAGGTGAGCATCCATTTTGAGTTTATCCGCGCTGTACGTAAGTAATGCAAATTATTCAAATTTCTTCATTGTGTATTTATAATGAAGCAATCTGAGAGCTCGTTCGCCATTAAGCACATATTGTGTAGGGCTTTTTTTCAAAGCGAATAAAAAACTAACAGTACACACGACGAATCGCAATTATTTGGGAGTGTATGATTTACATAGTCAGTTGAGCAGACGTTCATGTATAACAGTACATTTTTTTTCATGCATTTTGAATATTTAAATGCGTTCATCGGCCATACGTTGCATGTGCGCTTATTTAACGAACATGCATGCTTTAATACAAACATTTTGAATTTTTAGTAAGTACGGAAGCGAGCGATTTTCTTCGATATACCGCTACTTTTAAATTACGTTTTAGATCGGCGCATCGAATATACGAAAATTCAGGTATAAAGTGGAACATCTGTTGGGGGATTTCCTGTTAAAAATTTCGATACTGTATGTCATTAATATGGTACGATTGAGTCATTACGTGTGTGTTTTTTCGCGTCGAAAATAATTTCAACGTAATCGAACATTTTGCATTTTCTGTACCAAAGAGTACGGTTTCCCTTTTTCCACGAGAAAAAGTTAACTGCCGTATGACATGCGATCAAAAGCGAGCGGGCCGCGGTTTCATCAAACTGTTAAATTATATGATAACGGGGAGAAAGTTTTTAATAACGATAAGACATCTTTCCACCGATGTTTCACAATTTAGATCTAGTTGAACGTACATTTAGAATTGAATGCAAAAGTTCCGTTTCGTTACAAGCGTGGTTTTATTTTTAGTAAATTTTGAATACGTCACATCTTTATTACGAATTACTATATAAATATTAATTCAAACCAGAACGTCCCATGCACTACAACATAAATAGAATCCATTTGACGAGATAACCCACCATGATATTTCCCCGAAAAGGCCCCGGGCACCATTTGTATGATTCAGGTCCGCCATGGACAGATCGCACACCCCGAAAGGGCAGAACCATCGGGATTTTCTCTTTGTACACGTCCAGTCATCCGTAATACCCCGATATTGTGCGTGCGAATCCGTAACGCCGCCACTGGAAAAGCTCGCGCCGAAAGTTTCGCGCCCGTTCTCGTATGGCGGTCTATGGTGGATGCGGGAGAAACTTGCGGGTGTGGACGATTCACTTAGGTTCTGACTCATTTTTGTGTTTCGTGTTTGTGTTGTGTGTGTGTGAGCGTGATTCGGTTCAGTGCCATGATATTGTAGTTTGGGTTTTTGGAGGTTCAATAAATTTTTATAAAAGAATTTTATTGTTAGTCTAAAATTTCATGTAATAATTGTGGTCGATTTGTAATAGAAATTTCGATGAAGTAATCGTATTTTGTTTTTGAAGTTTTCACGAGTTATATCAAAATTAAATGTTTTGTAAATCAACATCATCATTAGGGTCATTCGGGTCAAGAGCACGCACTTTGCCTTTCTTGATCACACCAAATCAAAAATAATGTAATAATTG
>JAOXNN020000017.1:1236168-1247459 GCA_028571205.2 Hydropsyche betteni
TCCCTCCACTCCCCGCGGAGATATTAGCTCTGCGTTCTCTTACCCGACGCGTGCTCTTACCCCGAATGACCCTATACTAGTTTATTCTATGCTATCAACAATTCGAGTATTTTTTCCTATCGCATATCTCAATTGATGAAAAATTCCAATAATTTAAGTGTTGAAATTCATGCTTTTCAAATGGTCTCATTTTTAAATCGACAGTTTATGATCACATCTATATATCAATCGAGTTGCTTTTCGTTTAACAATGATGATCAATTATATGACAATACTAATTGTTAAGTTAAGAATTGTTTAAAAATAATCGTCTATATTTGAAATTTAATAAATATTGGTATAAAAAAAAATACAAGAGATTACAAAAAAATATTGAATTCAAAACAATTTCTTTCGATATTTTATTCGCTTTCCTTATATGTTTTCCGATAATTTACTCTATAATAATAAAAATCGAATCCGAAATTCGTATATTATGACGTATAGTATAAAATTAGACACGCTTTCGACCGGCTTTTTGTTCGATTCGTCACACCGCAGCGATGTGCCTTTCCGCGCACCTACAACAACAAAACAAAATTATCCCTTGAGACAATATTATGCAAAGCGTATTGAACAACATAATGGTGAAAGTTTTACGTACACCCGACATGTTTACGACACAAACAATGACGAGTGGACACGCCAAAAAAATCCACCGACCTCACAGGTAACACAACTTTCGATCTTCAGTATCATTCAGACTTTCGCGGATATACGTCCCGATATCGAGTTTATTAGAAATGTGCCAGTTCGAACAACATGGCTCGATGTGTGGAATGCATCGTGTGTTGCATTCATTGGTGCACAAAAAGTGTCGGCAAAAAAATGACGGTATTGGCGGAGTGCAAGAGGGGAGCCAAAAATGTGGGGACTGATGGAAAAAAAGGAAGCCATGGTATTTCACCGGGTGTCGGTCTCATCATCAGGGAAGCTGAACATTTCGATCGTGAGTGATTACCGAAAATTATGTAAATCGAATTTGGGTTAGTAGGTCGTTAATGGTTGAAAAATCGCATTGAATATGCATACATGAAGGAAGTTGCTCAATTTTTTGATGAATTATGATCGATCGTATATTCGGTTTTGTTAGAAACGCGTTCGGTTCTAGCGTGTTTATTAATTAAGGACTGATTGATTTAGTGTACCTGCTCTTTTTTTGTTTAAAATTTTTATCGATCTCGAATTTAAATATCGCATAATAACCGTGTTGAAAAAACGGTCACAACACGCATATAAAACACGATCAAATCACGCGTGATGTTTCGAAAATTTATACACGCGTATTCTTCGTTTTAGCCGAGTCGCGATATGTATCAACGCGTAATTTATAAAAAAGAAAAATTACTTATTTTCGTGACACTTTCGTTATAGTCGAGTTTCAATCTAGGTTTTTTTTTCGGAACAAGCTTGTTTTTTATTATATTTCATTTCAATAATATGGAAATAATTTATACGTACGGAGGCGGATCGTTACGGACGTTATTTATTACGTGAAAATTTTTAAAAATTTTAATTCGAAATATTGATATATCATGACTCGACTATTTGTTTAATAGCACAATTAATTAAAAATCGATAGATTAATTATTTTTAAAAAATCGTTCAAATATATTTGTAGAGAAAAATTGAGTAAAGATGTAGAGGAAAAATTAATCAGAAATTTTAATATGAAAATAATGATATATCGAACTCAATTTACGACTTAACCATTTGGTAGATAGTTTAATTAATTAAAAATCAATTTTTAAATAATAATTTATTATTATTATTGAAAAATTCGTGCGAATATCCCTGCAGAGAAAAAGCGAGTGGAGAAGCAGAGGGCGCGTCACGCGGCTCGGGATTTTGACTGTTGCGACAGTACGTATCAAGATTTATGATATTTGCGTTACATTTATTTTATTTCGCTTGTCCGAGTTTTCCTTCGGCTAACGACGACAACGAAAAATAATTAATAATTTTGTTTTCGTTTTCCCTTCCGCAGCGGCGGCGCTTCACTTATACTATGTATCGCAATATAAATTCCGAGAAAGCGGAGATTTTCCCCGGAGCGAATATAAGCAAAAAACGGCCAATTCTCGCAATCGATATGGGAAAATCGTTCGTTTTTCAATAATGTGTTTAATATATTATGAAAAATAATAGTGATTTTTTGGAACTGTTTAAGATTTGTATTCTGCGATCGAAAAAAACTAATTTTCATGTATAAAAAGTATTAATTTTATATCGTGAGTAGTGGACGTAGTGACTTTATGTATAATCATAAATCAAGTATGAAGGAATATATAAAAAACATTATTTATGTTCTCTCATTATAATTGCAAGAAATATCAATTTGAAAATTAGAGTTGTTTCACTAGAGACGAGTTGTGAATAAAAAATTAGCGGATACTAAAAAATATAAGTATTGTTACACATGCGTTTAATATTTTTTTTATTTCAACAAACATCGAAATTTATTAGTTGTACTACTTAAATAAAGAGTCAAAACGCAACAGAATAAATTTAAAATATTCAATTTATACCTAACAACGAAATTTATAATCTCTATACGCCTAAACTATAATAACATATTGAACTCAACATCCGATCCACAACTTCAATCAAAATTTTCCCAAAACCAACACTTACAATCCCAACCCGAAAACCGCCAACAACCCAAAATTCAAAAAACCAAACCCCTCAATCGACATTGCAAATATAAGCTGCACATCTTCATCCAATATGATCCGTTTAAACTTACACCCGTCCCGATATCGGCCCGCTGATGGAACGGAAATATGACACGGCACCACACCGACAACCATACGCCCGTCTCCCTCTGGCCCGCACGATTTGTATCGACGTGCGAGGGAGACGGGGCAGACACCCCGGGGCCCCGAGTTGCGAGGGTCGTGTGATGGTCCGTATTGATTTAGTGCCCGAACCCCAGAAGCGAGACTACTGGGCCGCTAAACACTTACTTCTCTCGATAAGAAAATTCGTCAATTTATTGCTATCGATGTGATTTTTGGTGTTTTAGTAGGTTCGGGGTTTGATTTTTGGTTTTTTCGGCCGATTTGATTGAAGGTTGGAATTGTGGATGGTTCTGGTTGGGATCGGTTATGATCGAATGTGGTTTTTGTGTATTTTTATCTGATTGAATTTGAGATTGTTTGTTTTGTGTGAGAGATTGATGTTTTGGACATGATAGTTATGTCGATGATGAAAATTTAATGATTGTGATTTTTCAATATTTAGTATTAGAATTGTGCATGAGAAAAGTTGTCATTTTTTATGAATTTCAATTTGTTGAAAATAATTTGTAAATGCAGATGTACAATAGTTCGATGATTTGAATGTTGTCGTCGTTAACGATTTTAAATGTATTGATAGTGCTTAAATTAACATTTTAAAGTTTTATAAATATTATTTTGATATTTTATGATAATATTTTTGTTATAAATTGCCAGTATTTTTAATGCAATCATTATGTTGACAGTCACGAATAAATTAATCTGTTGATCGTTTGATAATCGGTTGATCTTTGTTGTAAAAAAATAATTTTGTTAATATTATTCACATTATTTTTAAAATGATATGAAATCTAAAACATTTCATAACAATTTAGGTTCGCTTTTGATTCATACTATGATATACAACTTCACTGATATAATAATTAGTATAGGTACATTTACTACTGAAAAATCCTAGTATCAAAAATTCAATCCACAAATAAACCTAAATGAAAAAAAAACTGAAAATTATTCATTATTAAAATTAATATTTTCTAAATACAAATTAGTAAAGCACCTTTTCAGCACGTACCGCTTGTAAGTTGTGCATAACAAACCATCGAAAACACTTTTCAGGACATAAAGAGAGAAAGAGACACAACATAACACCGCATACGAAACGATGAGAGCAAAAGAGACAGATACACAATGTTACGGGGTGTGATGGGAACGAGTCAGCTGCTCTCTATAGAAACGTATTCGAAACGAAAAATACAATAAAAAATGACGCAAAAAATCGGCGCGAAACGAAAAGCGGACGAAGATATTTTTAATTTGTGCCCCTATTGTTTTTGGTAAGGAATTATTCTCGTATGCGGGATGCAGGATCAAAATGTGCAAACTCGAAAAAAAAAAATGGGTCTTAACATAAATTATTTTTAATTTTATCATTATCACGGGCAGTCATTCACCATTCATTGCCATATAATAATTTTTATTATCTTCTTTCATTTTATATTTTAAATATAGATAATTGAGATGACCGATCATAAGAATTTTCAGAAATATTTTATAATTTTTTTTAATTGAAATAAAAATAATCTATCTAATCTTTTTATTCAACATTCATATTTATATTAATTTTTTTTACAAAATTTCATTGTTTCGTATCAAATTAATCTGAAATTTATATGAAAAATCAATTTCAACCAATAAAATAAATTGCTAGTTTCGATTCAGCACTCCTCATATACCTACGAATGTGACAGGACGAAAGCTCGTTTGCGCTAAGTGTCGAGAGATTTACTTGAAACACAAGAGAAGGGATACCGTCATGCGGGTAAAGGCGACGATAAATAAACAAAAACGAGAAATTCCCGACTTTCCCGGGATTATTTATCGTACGCGTGAGTTTCAGACGCTTTCTTAGCTGAGCGAACGGGACAAACGCTCGCCCATAGCATGTGCGTTTCGTTAATTGGACTTTTATCGAATTTGGTGCATTCTTTTTCCGTTTTGATTTATACGAGTGTTTTTGGATTGTTTTTATGTTGTTTTAGTATTCAAATTGAAATGCGTCTTGAGAATGGTAGTTGTAGATGAAACTGTGCAACACGTGTTGTGTTAAGTGAATTACATTTGATTGTAATATATGAGAGGAAAAGTTTCGAAATTTTATTAGCTTCTTATAAATATTTTATTCCTTTTAATATTATAATTTGTGTTATAGATTCATGTATGATTTCATACATAGTTCAATGATTTCTTTTATTATTAATAATTATTAATCAACTGAATAATTTGTCAATTAGAACATTCAACGATCATCAGTCAGTACTTATCATGCAAACGACCAATACATTCACGATTTTATTTATTAAAAATCAATTTCTTTCCCAAAATTAAATTCGAAAACACCCACAAAACCTATACACAATAGTTTTATATGAGTTTCGCTAAAGAAGAATTCGTTCGCTGCGAATTAGCGGTTCGTTCGTGCCCGTATAAATTTCCACCAGCCGTCTCCTTTCGGTCGGAACTTTTTAAATTCACCAGACACTTTATTGATATACGGCGACACGGAGGAGATGCCCGGGATCCCGGAGATCCTGATATTCCCGGATATCCAGACTAATCAGCCGGATTTAATTTCGAGCTGCGAAAATGCAAATAAGACGACGTCCTCTCCTCCGGTGGCTTGGCTCTAGTATCTCCACAGTTTTGATACCGAAAGAGGTTCAGATTACATCCCCTTCGTTCGAGAACGTTCGTTGTCTCTTGGATTCGTATTAAATTAGCGAAAATAATCAATTCAGTTCGAGAAACGATGTCGGCTTCGAGAAAGTCCTCGTTTTCTGCATGCATACGAAATCGAATCGATTCCTCGCATTTTGTTCGCATTTTTTTTTTTGAATAATTACTTACGTTTGATGTATAATGTGTATATTCGAAAACGGATTTCAGTTAGATTCGTTCGTTGTAAATCACCGTTGCGTTTCTTCGAGAGCAGCAACGGTCCGGCCAACTTCCTAGAGTTATACGTCTTAGTCAAGAAATTAAACATTTCAATCCATTTGCTAATTAGATTCTTCTCCTCCTTACCATTAACTGAACTCGTCCTTTTCTTTTGAAAAGTGGAAAGTTTTTCTCTGCAACACTTTTTTTTTATTCACTCCGCCTTATTTTTCTATACTTCGCTAGATAAAGTTTTATTTACTCGAAAGTTTCCCCTTCCGTAGCGACATGCATTTGCGCTAACTTCAATCCAATTCCTCTAATTAGATGATTTTTTTTCGAATTTAATTAACTTTGAACTATCCATATATAGGGTAACGACACCAGTGATGGACCATGCACATATAATTGATCATTTCTTAAACATGAAAATTAAGTTTTTCAAAGATGTTCTTTTAAGCTAAGCTGTTTATTGAAACTTATCTATCGCACCCTTTTCAAAAAATTATTATATTTTTTACATTTAAGAAATGATCAACTATAGATACATGATCCACCACTGGTATCGCTATCTTATAAGTTGATTGAATTTCCGAGGCCATAATCGATCTAAAACCAACTAATATCCGCTAATACAAACCTTTTAATTGAATACAAATAACACACACACACGAGATAACACAATATGTTCACACTAACCGCCGACAACGACGCGGTCGAGCGCGCAGTGATTTTTTATCATAATTAAAACAACACGACTCCATACTATTTACCATATATGAAGCCTCACCTGTGTTCGCGAGCGAGTGTGCGCGTTCGCGAGCTCGCCGGCGTGTTCGTACCTGTGTTCGTGTGTGTATGAATCGTGTATTTTGTTCGGTAGGTTTGCATAATGGGATTTAGTGAAAACGGTCCGAGGCAGATCTGATACGCATGCAAAATAGGCCCGGCGAAATATTTATGGGCGCGCGGAGAGACTGCGACGCATCCGAACGAATCCGAAACGATTTTGCACCTTCGAATCGTGGTGAAAAAATCAATTTTCACGTGTTGACTGTGGTTTGAGGCTTTTTTGCGACGGGTGTGTGGGTTAGATGTTGTTAAATCTGTTTATCGCTCGATGTAGGTTTTTTTAATCGTTAACTGTTAATCGAGGTCGAAGTATATGTAAAAAAAAGATAGATTCATCTGATGAAATGTATATTTTTACTTTCATACTAATCAAAGATTCGTTTATCTCTCGTTCATTTAAAAAATCATCAATTTTAGTAATCGATAATCAAATCGTTCAATCTTCCAATTCTTGTACTTAACTTGTGATGCCCGAAATAAATTTACTTTATTAACGATTACAATTTTATTATACCTATATAATTATATTTTTAAATGAATTATTTAATATGCAAAGTCGTTACGATGAATCAATGGTATATTTGAAAAATTGCACTAATCCCATATAAATTGTGATGAGAAAAATGAAAGATTAATTCGAAACAAGACCGCGCATAAAAAACAATGCACTGATATTTTCCCAAGACGTTGCAAGAAGCAGCCTGTGGGTGTTCTTCGGATGCCTTCCTACTGCATCATGACAGTTTTACGGCTCAATCCGTACTTGACACGTGGAAACAATAGAAATAATTTATTTTATTTTTTCCTAAACGAACGTTAGCGTGTGAACGTTATCTCGACCGACCGCAAGATTGAAACGGCCCTTTATTAATTGATTATATCTTTGATCGCTGAGCGCAAACCCGGTAATTAAAAAAAAATAAAGCGAAAGCCATTACTTTTCCGCCGCTGAATGGATAGAAACGCTTTTACAAATGTGTTCGAAACACATTCGGACAAAAAAAAGAAGGAAAAACGAATGCCGGTCGAGCGCGTCCGATCAAATTGAAAATGGAAAACGGTTTGAAAAAAAATAGCAAAAATGCAATTTGCAAAAGCGGGGAGAGCTTTCCCCGTTTTACAGTTTCGCAGGCGACAGCCCCGGGGACGAAAAAAGCATCGCAAATGAAATAAGCCGTATGAAAAAAATGTATATATTGAATGTACTCGTATGTAAACGTGTCGGCGTCGATGTTCGATTCATAATTGAAGTTTTGTGATGGAATTATACGTATGGTTTTGTTTTTTAATATTGTGAATAGTGAAAGGTTTATGGAATATATTAAAGCCGACACAACTCAACCCAATTCCATCAAAAATGAAATCCGCGCTGTAGATAGATGTACTTTTATGTATGAAAGAAATTCGAATATGTATAATGTATATGGGGCTGTTTATAAGGCACAAGTGAGTAGAAATCGGTCTTCGTACTTTTTTTTATTTAAAATATTTTCATTTAATTTTTTACCTATACAATATATAGCTCATACAATGCCTAAAGTCATTGCGGTTCAATAAAAAATTAAAATGATTTTTAAGCGATAATAGAAAGTAGCTCTCGAGAAGTTGATTCATTGTCGAGCGGTTTTATCCTTAAAGCAAAACCATCTATCGAATACAACATATGCAGCTACTATGAACTAAAATATTCAAATAATTTCGTGAATTTTCTGATGTTTCGAAACGTTCATTATTCGATAGATTGGACTCGCTCGAATCGATTTGCTCTCTAAATTAGGTTGACGACACCTGATTTCGTGGGGTGAACCCCGGTGTATGTCGAAACCCGTCACGCTTTTCCACCAAAACAACGGGGGTGATTATTGTACCGCACCCCGCACCCTCTCGTTTCACTACTGACGTTCCCTTATGACAGGGGAGATAAATTTCTTATCAGGAGCTAAAATTTCCTCTGAAAAAAACCTCATTACACTAACAGGAAATCGCAATTATGTATCCCCTCGGTTGGAAAAAGTGCATATCTGTAGCGTTTTATTTTATTACAATGTCCCGCGCTTCGTTCGTGTGATCTCTGAAAAAAATTATGACCCAATTTGACACTTGTTAGTTTATGGTTTTCTTACGTGGGTCGTAAATTAAGTATATGGCGCTATTTATAGACCTATAAATGCTCTCATAAATGTAACCATAAATTTTGAAGACTTCTGTTATGTGTGATATATAGACGTATCAACACATAATAAAAAAGTTAATGGCTAGTTTCGAATGATGCGTTTAGAAATCGATCATTGAATCGGAAAAATTGGAAATTTTTATAATAAATATAATGAATTATTGAATTTCTTTATAAAGTTATTTGAAATGAATAGTCGTCGATTTTTTTAAAGAATTTAAATTTGAAAATTCTATGAAAATATTCAAAGTTTTCAATCAGATCAATTTATTTTAGATCACATCTGATTCATAGCATAATTTTGAGTACCCCAATTTAAAACCACTTGAACTAGATCGAATTAACAACGAAAGATCAAATACAAAATTTCTCAATTAACAATAATCAAACCAATAAAAAATACGCTTTGAAAATTCAATAAATATCTTATCGAAACCTTGATTTCCATCGATTAGATATATTATAACATAGACTATCAAATGATAAAAATTTAAACTCATAACGATAAAACATTCAATATTTAAATATTAATTTAAAAAAAATTCACAACTAATCAATCCAAAATACAACCCCTAAAACTGAAAACACCAACCCACCACCCAATTGCATTTCCCATATACAAAAGCTCGTCGTCTGAGCACCCCTGAAACTCTCTTCGAACAATAGAGTCGGCGGAGGGTGCCGGATTGGGCGGACGTCGGATTTGGGGTGGTCACGCCGGGGGGTGGTCTCCGCCTCTTTTTCCACCCCGTCCACCCCTGTATATTATATATAGGGCCTCTTTTGTTGAATGAACTCGCTACGGGACAAACTTTCTTCGCGAAAAGATTCTATATGTGAGGTGGGGGCGGCGATTGCGAAATGCGATAGATTGCCGATTGATCGATCGATCTTTTTGTGCTTGATTTAAATTTTTGAATCGATTCGATCGAGGGGTGTGTGGTTTGGTTTTGTAATTGCGGTTGAATTTTGAAAGTTTTTGGTAAATCCGATGATGCGTTTTCCTTAATTATTATGTTTTGAATCGTGATGATTCGATATGGATAATATTTTGATTTTTTTTATGTTTATTTTGCAATTATTGTATATTTTATAACCGAAATAAGTATTTTTTTATTCATATTTAAACGAAATATATTCATACATTTTTTTTTCAAAAAAAATTTATTCGAATATCAAATCTATACTCAACAAAGTATAATATAATATTATACATATACCTATGCTTGAATAACATAATTTTTTTTAACTCTTTGTTCATATCTGATATTATTATCGATTATTATAAAATTATGCATTTTTATTGATAATCATCTTACTTATATTCTGAATTTTTTTTATTTTATTGATTTATCTGGAAAAAATCTTACAATTAATTTAAAATATTTTTATCGAATAACTTCAATCATAGTTCAAAGAATATGACTCATTATAATATATTGTTTAAAAAAAACGCAATCGCATTTCGGTAACGGCAATCCACAATCGCACACACAAAGCACTTACACATTACACTTACGTGCGACGGTCGCAAAACTTTTTTATTAGATTCCGGATTTTCGCTTTTCCTCGTTTCGGGAATAGTTGTTGTTTTTGCGCAGTCCCCTTTTTTCGCATTATATCCTTCCCCCGTCCCGTTTTGTCTTCGGGCCGTTTTGTTGTTTTCGTTGTTCCGTTTCGTCGTTTTGTTGTCGTGTGAACTTTTTAAAAGGCGCTTCGAGTTTAATGCAATATACTCGGGCTTCCGCAGAGGCCGCCGAAGGGTTCTCACCAAGTTCGGATTATATTGGGAAAGGACAGGATTTACTCGGAGACTATGAGAAAAAAATATATTGAGGCACTTTGTTTTACGTCCTGGTTATTTTTTCAACAATTATTTGTGTTTTGTAAATAAGAAACGGAATGTGAGAGTCTTTATGCGAGGGTAGAAAATGAATTGAATGAAAAGTTTGAAGTCAATATCGTTTATTTTTGTTGTAAAATTTTAATAAACGATGTTTGATTTGATTCAAAATAATTTATATTTCATTTAATGGATAATTAGTCGTATTGTGTTGTACATATAGTGTATACATATTCGATTTTTAATGATGTACAAATGATCAATTGTTAAAATTTTGAATGGTGTATTATAAATCAATTTTCAACAAATTGTATCATAAATCATATGTAATCTATATAACGTACAATACATGACAAAGCCTTTTAAGAATCATTTCAATATGTTTAAGTAGAAATATTTAAAAACAATTTCATATTTTTAGATCAAAAGTTTACACTCGACTGATTAATTTTAATTGATAGTAGAAGTTAAACGAAATATGGTGTAATGAATAAATGAATATAATCAGACGATTCTCATATTTATCTCTCCAAAATTTATTTTCTTATCTACAATTTTATAAAACACAGAGATATAAGTAAATGCCTATAATTCAAATAGAAGATTATAAATATAACAAGTAAATAGGCCCGATATTAATAACATCGGCTGTGGATTTTTTAAGAAACGGAAAACGATAAAATGTGAAAACCCGATTGTGTGAACCCGAAAT
>JAOXNN020000017.1:1247897-1266865 GCA_028571205.2 Hydropsyche betteni
ATCATCGCATCAAAAACCCCCGCCCCAAAACCCCCACTAGAACCCCCCCCGAAATCATGACACCCACCCACCACCCAAACGCACACACACACACTCACACGACATCGTCATCGGAGCGGACACGCGCGAACCAGAAGAAGGGTCACATTCAATTTGTGCGCTTGTCAGACGTCTGGAAAGGGGGCGCTGGGAGGGCGCCGGCGTCCGACGGGCGACTCCGCCCCACCCCCAGCGGCTCTCAAAGTGTGGTGCGCGGGCGCGAGGGGGACCACAGCATCCCGACAGCTCAGTGCCGTACGGACGCCGGCGTCGGTAGCGTCGCGACGCCACTCTGCTGACGATTGTTCGAAATTTTCGGATTCGCACAAGATCGCTTAGTCGAGATTTTTTTTGAAAAATAATAATCGAAAAAAATTAAAATTTTAATAATAGTAATCGCTCGGTTATAATATAAAAATGCATCTAGTGCCGTTTTATTATATCAAAATAATTTAATTGTGTGCGCTTTTTATTGTTACGTTGAGATGTGTTGAGTGTGGAACGATGTCGGGCGCTCATAGACGATTCGATTATTTTTTTAGATGATTTTTAGTACAAGCGCGTTTTTTAGTACAAAAATATAAATATTTTATTATTTCTCTAAAATATATATAATCGAACAGGGTCTTATAAATATTAGATGTAAATGAAACAATCATAGTTAAGGTATTTTTTATCGATTGAAAATATTAAAAAAAAAAACGGGGTATTTTGCGTCTATGTGATATTTGATAAGGGGCTTTTATTAATCGATTATTATTTTTAATGTGTGATGCGAAATCGCAAAACGACCAAAATACCGCTGTATTAAATATTAAAAAAATATAATTAAAAAAAAAAATCGAAAAATGTACGCGAGTGTCGGTAAACAGAATGCAACTGGTGACCGTGCGTTGTTGGCGCGCACGTTCTCTTCGTCCATTTGAATCCACACGAGACTTTGCCGGTTTTTTCGAACCGAAACCGACACCATGGATACGTTGAAGCGTTCAGATTCGAAAATTCGCAAATCGGTCGCCGTTTCGGTCGAAATGTTAACGGTGTTCGCATGACGCGCGACGCCGTTCGCATGACGCACAACAAGAAACAATCGTTGCTCATAGTCATAATGACGCGACGCAAAAGGTGCAGATGATCTCGGCGAAGAGGAGACGCAAAAAAAAATCACCGTTCAACAGTGTTTATGACGGACAACAGTCGTTATAGTGCACTATGTGCATCTGACGAGGCCAATGGTACTTGCTAGGTGCGGTGCGGTCCGCGATGATTTACGGCCGCGCGAGAAATAAAACTGTTATTGTGCTGTGACGACAATGAAAAACTACAATATATCGGCGGACAATTGATTTAGAAAGTTGCGCAAGCGTTCGCCACCCCGAAGGTTTGCCGTGGCTGTTAAGGAGGAAAAAGAGAAATCTTTGCGAGGTATGCCCTTTTTTTCAGGACGCCTATACAAATTTGATTCATTGTTGTTTTTGGGGCTTTGAAATATTTTGTTATTTTTTTGTATGGTGAAATCGTATATTATTACAGAAATACTCCGAATTCGAATCAAACAAAATATTTTATAAAAAAAATTGATTATGTATTATAGATCATCTGATTTGATCCAAAGACCGATTCAACCCTGTTATTTTACGTATGAAATTAAAAAAATCGCAAATTGGACCAGTCTTTGATATCTGATATACCTGTGCGATTTCTTAACTAAAAAAATATCGAAATGGGACATGCATCTTAATTAGAGCGAATATTTAGCGTCGTTCCGCATTTGCGCGAGATTTTTCCCGAACGTACATAGAACCGTGCCAGTTCATTATAAAATTTTCTCCCCGTAGTGTTGAATGATTTATGTGTGCTCGGTCCGCGAGCCTAGACGTTTCGGAATGTATTATTTTTCTTTTCGAGCGCGGGAAAAATAGATTCAAAAATCCGAAACGCAAACAAGAAAATCACGAAAAAGCCGGCCGAGATTAAACGCGCGTTTATTCTCCGTTCGAAAGCCTCGCCGTTTTATTCCGTTTTGATATTGTTTTACATTTTTATTTTATTTTTTTATTATTTCCATTCGTACTTTCTGAAGGTTTCCCCGTGAAAAATTACAATTGCTAATTCGCGCGGCGTTGCAATCTTCGCCGTTTTTCATTATTTTGTAATACATATGTTACGGAATACACATGAAAACTTCGATATGATGATCCCGAGTTGATGATTTGCATACTTTTTTTTTCAAAAAACGCGTGCATATTCAAAAAATTTATAGATCTAAGTCATCTTTCCGCCCGATTCTTCCGCTATCTCGGACCATAAATTAATGCGAGATGATTCTGTCAGACAGCAGTATTTTAATTACTCGTTTTCGGATGATTTATATGACCGTTATACATTAATTTCGGCGTGGCCTTATTTTCGGATAAATATGACAATTTTTCAGTACTCGCGAATTTGTATGGATGTAAATTTTTATCGCGCGTTCTTTTCATTAATTTTAACACGTGTTCGCTCGATATGGAACATGCATATCTCTTTTATTGATCCCGAATAGTGGCGTGAAATGTGGCGTTTAATTAAAATCTCTCCCCATACTACGGATTCGTTCCTATGATATTTTCCATTTCACGGAATAATAGACTAATTACGGCACTAAATGATTAATTGCACTTCTTGAAACCTGCCGAATTTGGAATTGAAATACATTAATGGTTTAATTACACGGCGGCTCGACGCTATCTGTCGCATGGATAATTATACATTTTCGAATCGTCGTGAACTTTGTCGTTTGTTTCTATGCATCAATTTGGGGTCGTTTATGTCGATTATATAGAATTTTAATGCATCTTCAGAAGCTGTTGTAATACAATAAATGCTTAAAGTAGGAAATTGGAGCATTTAATGTGCCAAAAATTGCTGAATTCGGAAATGCGCCAAAAATGCACTTAATGGAATGTAGTATTTATATAAAAAAATCTTTTTGATATAATGTTATATATTTTGGGAAGGTTATATATTTTTTTTATATTTTTAGTACTTTGAATCATCATCTCACAACCAATTATACGCGATCTCATCCATATAATGATTTTTTTTGAATATTGCTTAAATTTCGTAGAGTACTGAAAAGTTAGATGAAACCAAACTATTGACATATTATTATTGAAACTTTGATCATATTTCATTCGAAAGAATCACACCTACATCCTAAGCCGTTTCCCAAATCAACCCCAAACTCACGCGTCATCGCAATTTACATCAGTCGCCCGCCGAACTCGCATCCACCTCAAAATCCCACATTCGTAATAAAGATCCGGCGAAAATCGCACCTTCTCAATCTTATCTCGAACTTTGGAAAGCCTCGCACGTCGTCCAGGTGCTTCCGAGTCCGCGGCCGGCCGCATTTCAATTTGCGGCCGCCCACCGCCCACCACCCCCCCGACCATCCCTAGTCTTCCCTAGTCGTCCCTAGTTGTTATGCGTCGGGGATCCCGCGGCGTGATTTGTGCCCTGGGTGGAAACCCGCCACCTTGCCCGCCCTTCGAGTGGATGGATTACCGCCCTTTCGGCGAACATATTTACGTCAACACTTCGGGGTGGTGGGCGGGTAATAAAACGCGCGATCGGTCACCGCGGTCCCCTTGCCGATCGTGGCATGGAATACGAAATAGATACGCTTTTAAAACGATGTAGATGTAATCTGAATCGCTTCAACACTCCATATTTCGTTTCAGCTTGTAAGGCGGTTGTCGATTTTCAGTGCGTGCGAACACGACGCGTTTCGTTACAGCCGTAAATTTTGTGCGCGATCTAATCTAATTGTAAATCTGTCGGATGTTTTGTTTTAAAGATGTTCGAATTGAATGTGGGCATTATTCATTGTCGCTTTATAAATTGCTTCGGCGAGTTCTTTGTGGGTTAACCCCTGCGCACTAATCTGCACGTCGTTCTTTATATAGTCAATTTTCGGATTTCAGGTTTGATTGAATTTTACTTTATTTTTCTCATATAATCATTTCCACACGATACCAAACCATAAATATATCAAAATTTTCTCAATATAAGGGATGATTTTCATATAACTATCATCAAAGTTCATAGTGAAAATGGATGAACTTTCAATGGCATTTAAAAAGTCTCATCGTGCAATTTTAAAATATTTTCAACTCGTTTGTTTCGCAATGTTGATGTTTCATCACTCAATCACACATCGATTAATTCTAAATTAAAAATTTAATAAAATATTCAATTATAAGCGCAATTACGCTCAATAATCTAGCGCGCAATGGAACGATCTCTCGTTCGCAAATATGCAAATTTCTCATCGCGAAACGAGTGCTCATATATCGTGATCGGATAAAAAAGAATTGAAAAAATGAAAAAGCGAACACCCAAATTTGACCAATTTGACTATTAATTAACGGATGTCGAACGTATTAATTAAAAAAGGCGTACGTTTACCGGACGCGTATCGATTGCGCCGCAAACTTTTTAGATTCAGTTTTTTACCTGCCTAAACGTAATTGAATATTATTTAAAGTTTCGATGTCGATCTCTTTAATTTATGGACGCAAACTCGGAATCGTTTTCAATTTGTTTTTTGAATAATAATTAAGTAATGACACGAGCCAGCCGGCCTGGCTCCTACGGTTAACGGTCCGCGATTTTTTTTAACGAAAACTAATTTTCTACGAGATTTTCGAACGCGTTTCATACGTTGTAATTATTCTTTATTATATTCGCCCGTATCGGCCCACATACTAAAAAATAGCGGTAAACTTTTAAATGACCAGAACTAGTTAAACTAATTGTAAGTGAACACGTTTACAATTTGAGTTAAATGATTAGATTAATTTTTTTAACATACATTCGGTCGTATTAAGAAATTAATCATAATATTATATGAGCCTAATTATATATGAAAATGGTATAGTCGCAAATTTTGAAAACAATTAGTTTTAGATGATTCTTAGTGACTATTTTTAAGCATTCTTAAGATCGTTTATATTATAATCATTGTATATGATATGAACACCGGAAATAAAAATCCAAAATCGATTTGATGCCAGAATTCGTTCTATATACTAACCCCAATATTTTTAAATATGGCCGAAGCGATCGGTTTTTAATAAACTTATATCAAACTTATATTGGTTATATGTGCCACTATTGGAATTTTTTGATAAAAACCGTTGCGTGTAGGTATTCCAAAATCTAAACACTTAGCAATTTGAAAATTTTTCTTAAGATATTTGCGACAAAAATATTTTTCAATTATTCGTATTGATAAATAATCAAATTATTAAAAAAAAAATACATTTTGTAAATCAAAAATATAAAAATTCGTAACTCATGGCATTAGTTAAATGACACACATACCATTTTTTTTTATTTCCAACATTCATACACCACACCCAAAATCTACAAACACCGAACAATCAAGCGACCCAACTCGCCCGATTCGAAACACATGATTTCGTGATCTTATTACCGATGCACCCCGGCTCTCTGTTTTGTGTGCACCCTGTAGCGTGCATCTGTGCGGTCGTGGTGCGTGCGTGCGCTGCGTAATTGATGTTACCGAATTAAAATTACAGGGTATGTGCCAGGTATACACCGTCTCTATTGTTTCGTATCGAACGACCGCGGGCTCGCGGCGAATAACTAATTGCCGGCCGCGTAAGTCGACCACGGCTTCCCAATGTGTGGGGCTGCTTCTTCGAGCCGTTGATGGCGAAAGCGAATCTCGCCGAGCGAATCGGAATTTTCGTCCGCGGCGTGTAATTGTCGGATGGGAACTGTGAAGAATCGGTGGTTTCGTTGTGAAAGTCGAGAGGTCGGTGGAGGTTGGGTTTTTATGGTGAAGTGGTTAAATTCGGGAAAAAGTTTGTGAGTTCGTCCGTTTTGAGTGTTTATTAAGTTGTTTTTGTAATATTCATCAACGCTAATCGGCAACGTTTTGTTTTTTTATTATGATCATGTTTTTTTTTAATTTTCGATTATTTTTTAAGCTTGTGTGCACTTATATTTTAAAATATTATGTTAGAAATTTGTTTCGTCCAATTTGATTCAATTTTCGTCCAAACTCTTTTTTCGTGTGATAATCGTTGTAATCAAATTCATATTTCTAATTATGACTGGCCATTTAAACGAATCTCGAATTGTTTTGAATCTAAAATAAAAATTTTTGCAAGTATTTTTTCAGACTTTCACCAATTTCAATCACTATAGAAAATTTTAGAATTCGCTTCTAAAAACCAGAAATATATAAAGCATTCTCCGGACTTTTACAAAAACATACATAAACATTTGATCAAAATAACAATGTTCAGTTCATTGATTGTTTTAAAATTATGATTTAACTAAAAATTAAGCAAATAAATAATTGATTTAAGATTATTTCATTATCATTAAAAAATTATAATGACGATGATGATGGTTTCTGGTCATTTCAGATATTCAACATAAACTAAGAACCATTTTCAGACGTGTAAAATCTCACACAAACTAATTACTATAAAGATTTTCAAGCATAGAATTAAAACACGTAAAATATTTAATTAACCAGAGGCGTAGATTAATTGGATAAGGCGCTGTGTTTCGAATTAAACTTTGAATCCCATCGCTCTTTACATTCATTACGAAAACGATAAGAAATCACAATTAACAATTGTTTAACGGGGCTTAAAATTTATATTGTGTTTTTTGTACGCGTCCGCCATTTTTTTAAACAAATAAACGAAAAACAATATACCCGTTTGCATATTGAATTTTGATTGTACTACATTTTTTTTCCACACTGTTTATATGCATTCAAATTGAAGATGGATGATTTCACCGTTATTATAATTTTTTGATAATTTGAATATTAGTTTTTTTTTGCTTTCTAGCTCTAGGGCCTGTGAATTTTTGTTGGCCGCTTTTTTCGAATTCGACGCAGACAGGTGTAGGTGGGCTTATTTCTCAGATGAGATCGCATAAAAAACAAAACTGATTGAAAATACTCGCCTGTCTTCAATAGAGATATTAATTATAGGTTATAGAAGAATCTCAACTACTACAATAACTATGTACATGAAAAAATAATAAAAAAATACGTAAAGGAAGATCACGTTCACAAAACATAAAATTTTATTTAAAATATGCACTTTTCGATACGTCGTTTCGTATATTTCATAATATTCGCATGCAGTCGCTTATATATCTATATCACGATAATTGCATTCTTATTACGAAAAAAAAACAAAGGTTGTAAAAAAATCGTGACGGATCTCGAACGAGGTCTGTATGTCGAAATTCTAATTCAGAATGTCAATAACATTTCGGCTGACCTCCAAAAGAAAAAATCTATTTTTTTTTTCGCCGCACACTTTTCATTTTGGATCACGATGTAATTTAAATTGCGTTGCCCGCTCAAACCGACCATTATCATTTTTTACACATAAATTCTCGGAGGCTCAACAAACTCGACCCCGAAAAGTGTGTACGGCCGCATTGTCGTAGGTTATAAACCCGTTACGCGCGCATTACAAGAAAACATTGTGATTATCTCGAAAGATGATTCTACGGTAGAACCTTTTGGCCATTATCCATTACGATGCCTGTTAATGTGAACTTTCGGTTTCTGTGTAAACTCGTTTAACCCTATTGCTCGGTTGCGCAACAGTTCGTATACATTCCGCGCGGATCAGAGTTCGGATTTTTTTTAATACTATTTCGAAATGTTTTATGGTATTCAAATCAATTTTTGATCATATAAATAGGTCACTTTATATTTATTATATTGTTTGGTTTAATTTTTAATAGAATACTGAAGTAGGTAGGTATATTGTGAAGAAAGGAAATATATTTTTTTAATTAAGTAGGTACTTAGAAATCAACTCTTTATTGTAATTTTCATAAACATTTCATGTCTAGTAAAAATTTTTGTTCCAACTTACATTAGTTTTATTGAATGAACTGATTTTTAATAAAGTGATTAGTATATAAATACACATAGGACGTATGGCTTACAATTAGTATCGTTTAAAAAGATATGGTTTTTTAATATTAAAGTTCATCAAGTGTTCATCAAGTTCATCAAGTTTTCGTTATTTTGAAATATTTGAACTTTCTTGTTTTTCATTTTTTGTAATGTTTTTTTCATAAGATACATATAATGATCCTTTTAAAAAATAAAATTTTCAAAATAATATCAGTTTTAGTTTTCGAATTACTACACGATTTTAATATCGAATCATAATAAAGTAAATGAGGAACTGCTCTCGCAACTAAAACCAACTATAAATACACCGTTTTCACATATCATACACTCATCCATCCAACTCATATGCGCATCTGAAAAATCCAACAGCTCAACCCTACAACGAATCCATACGAAATATGAGCATCCGATCGCATCTCGCACACGGACCATATCACCCTGTGCATATATCTTCATTAAAAACGGCAGCTCTCGTATGCAGCAAGCACACACCCCTATCCCTATCCCTTCGACCCCGGTCTGCTACGTGTAGTTTCTCATTTCCTCTGCTGGTAATCCTGGAACACTTCCTGGCTGAACCGGGGTGAGTCCGATTTCAGCTGGAGATAAGACGACGGGGTGTCTCGGGGGCCCGGGGCCGGGTCATTTCCGACGAAAACGACCCCAGACACTCTTCGATACGTGATGCATGCACTCCGCATAGAAAGTGCATTAATATTTCATGTGTGACTTTGAATTTATATAAATATTTTCGAAAAAATATGCGGAAGTGGTGGAAATTTGCGATTTATTCAATCGTTCGTGCGCAGCCATTAAACACGATGAATACTTTTCTGATATTTTTCTAATTATGTTTTTTCCATCGTCCATTTAGTTTTACTTGTTTGATAAATATTTGCGTATATTTGATACGTAATACATGCACTCCGCATAGTACCTAAGTGCATTAATATTTCATATGTGACTTTGAATTTATATAAATATTTTCAAAAAAACATGCGGAAGTGGTGGAAATTTGGGATTTATTCAATCGTTCATGCGCAGCCATTTAACTGGATGAATACTTTTCTGATCCTTTTCTAATTATGTTTTCATTCATCGTCCATTTAGTTTTACTTGTTTGATATATATTTAATGTATAAAATGAATTGTAAGTGGTCGAGTTTTATATGTATTTGTAACGTCATATGTTTTGTGATAAAAATGTATTTTCTATACTATTGACTCGTTAAAAGTGAAAGTACTATTATAGTATGATTATTATATTTCGTTTTATATTTATATTAATTTGCGGTCAAGTTTTTTTATTAAAGAAAACTTTTAATTAAAATGTTTGTAATATTCGCGCAGCGACTTTGAAAAAAAATCTATACGGACGCATTTATCTTTATTGATAAATCTCTGTTTTCCAAACTGTCATTAGTTATTAAATATTAAATTTATCAATTTTTTATACATCTGCACACACAAATTCGCTTTCAATATTTCAATTCAACCATTATTTTTCATTGAAAAAAAATTTAAACTATTTTCCACACCGATCAATCACCGAAATTACGCAACATGCAAACGAACCGATCGAACACCTCCCAATAGAAACCATTCATACCGACAAAAACCCAACCAAAAGACATCGTCCGACAAACCAACATCTAGCACGCGTTCCTCTAACAACCCGCAAATAGCCCACCTCAGACCACGTCAATTGTCAGGCCCAAACGAGACAACGCTTAACTCACTCGGAACACCGCGATAACGATAATCGCAACACTTTCCATCCGATGTTGGGCGCACAATGGCGACGATTATTCAGCGCCGAATGAAGATTAATGCGTTCGACGATATCGTTTATCGGCGGGGCTAAACGAGCTTTCGGTTTCGGTCGCCCAAATTGATATGAGACTGTTTTCCCGCTCCGGCTCCTGACCCTTTTGCGATTGTTGCCAAATCCTGGACCTAATGTTCCCTGTGGGACGTGCGGGCCGTATCCGATTGCGGGATGCGTCCTATTTTTCATAGGTTTGCATTGTGTAAGTGAAATGATTCGCGGTTTTGAATTTTTTTTTGTATTTAAATTATTGGCAGGTCGTTTTTCTAGATTTTAATTATTGGTTAGTGTGCAAGTCTTTAATTATTGAATTTGCAATTTTTTATATTTCGTTCGTATTTTTTTTTACTATCAATATTTGCACGTCGTTATGCAAGTCTTATAAATATAAGAAAAAATAATAATTTAATTTTAGCAGATTGGTTAATTTCGAATAAATGAATCTACGTATTACATATGTCAATTTCCTCTTGAATATAAAATTATATTTTTTTAGCATGTTCGTTTATAAATATTATAATTATCATACATTACTTACAGGAAGTTGTAAATGATTCATTCAATGAGTTTATGTTGATATGTTTATAAAATGTTTGATATGAAATAATTAAAAAAATACATTATTAGATTCACAAACTGCATTTGAAAATACTATAAATAATCATCAATCTACATACTAACATCCGGTACAACATAATAAATACTTCTCAAGGAGTTTGAACATCTTTTATAAAATAGTTATATTATACTTACAATTAGATCAACGACGCGAAATCACAACCTAACAAATCGTATCTAAAAAATAAAACACAAACCAACATTCAATTGAAACCTACCACCGACGAACCATTTCACACAACATTTTCAAAACCCGATCATATTTATTCAAAAAAATCAATATAACACCGACAGACTCGCGAAAATAAAACGCAAAAAAAGGCAACGCAGGTATACGTAGCGCCACGGGGGTACGTCAATGGTGTCCGTTTCGAATATACACCACCGTGATTGGTTAATGCCCTGACCCTCCCCAAGGGCGGATTCCCGTCACGGGGCGGTGGGGGGGGGGGAAACCCACCCCATGCGAGTTTCACCCCTTCAACCCCTTTCGAGGCGCCCCCGCTTCGTCTCCCCGGCACGCGGCCATGAAGCGAACACGTGCTTTGTATTATTTTCGTGCGAGATTTTAAATTTGATTTGTTTAATTATTATTTTTATTATAATTTGATTGTTTTTTATAGTTTTTTTGAATTGTGCAAATTTGATTTTCTAATACGACTTTTTCGAAATCGTCTCTCAAAGTATGATGTATAATAATTCAATTTTATGAAGTAATTTATTTATATAAAATTTTCGGTTTTTAAAAGTTATAAAAAATAAGAAATTGATTATAATTAAATCAATATGAATATTAAAAGATCAATTTTGTGCAATTTATAAATAAATAAAAAAATATTATTTTATTTTAGGATTTTTAAATAAGTCATGTCAAAAAAGCTTGAAATTATAGAAATTGAATTTATTAGATTCGGTTTGGTTGCTTTATATTATATAACAATTATTTTGTACAATGATTTTTTGTTCAAATTCGCTTTTTTTACATTTTCATAATCATTGATTTTCTACCTATTTCATATTGAAATACTAAATTTGCAGTTTAAAAAAAATCAAAATTTTCTCAATTCATTTCAGATTATTTATAATTTATTTTCAACTCCATTACAAAAACAAATTCGTCAGGAACTCTGTTGTCATTCCGTAGCCGTTCTATTATCATCCAATCAAAATCGTTGACACATTAATGATAGCGTTCAACTCGTCTCGCTGTCCTATTTTCGTATGAAAAATGACATTCTTATTACGTATTATTAGACGTAATATATTACGCTTTCGACGCGAGCGATTCGCACACACGCATCGCAATATCCACGAGAACAACTCCCCACACAAAAAACTCCAAAAACACCCCTCTGCCATTTTCAAAATCAACAATCCACAAAATCACACAATGGACCATCGTAATAGAGCACGTGTATGTAGCGGCCGACTCTAAACTTCGCATCCTTTCCGCGTTCTCAGACGACGGCGCTACCGTCGCCGGAGAGGGACAGAAGATACAAAACATATCCGCTTTGTATCGGCGAGAGCGAGAGGGCGACAGCGAATAGTGGGGGCACGCCGACCCGAACTGATGTTTGAAACATGGGACAGGCGGAGCTTGGCTACAAATCACTCAATGTCACGTTTTGACGTTTGAGATATTAGGTCGTTTTTTTTCCCTCCATACACTCGTGCGCGTCTCTTTCTGGCGCACCGTGTCCCGCCGGCGTGTCCCTTTCTGGGCTTTTTATTTCTTTCCGTGGCGCGTATTTTGGGTGCGATGTGCTCATGCGATTTTTTTCGTTTTCGGTTTTGGTATTTCGGCGGGCGGTTTTTCGTTTTGTACGCGCGCCGACGTTTGACGACCGCTGGACGAAAGGTGCGACGTCTCTATTTGGGAATGTTCGGAAAAAGTGGGAATAAATCTTTTTTTTTTATTGATTTTGGATCTATTCGAAATTTATGTGCGGTAATAATAATTTGGAAAAAAAATTGATTTATCTGATCCGAAATAAACTGAAATTTTGAAATATATATCATTTCAACGAATTAAAAGCGGTAAAAGTTTAATTCGATCGTCTCTTATGTTTTTCCCTATGAATAAATCATGTGCGAGATCTTAATATACATTTTATAATGTATAAATCATATTTAATACAAATGCAAAAAAATTTTTGGTGTAAAATATGGCTTGTACGATTTTTATGACGCAAATTAATTTCAATAATGTATCTTTAGCTCAACGTTGACAAATTAAATATAAAATAAATCAATAATAATACACAATAATGAGCGCAAATGTTTCGTCGAAACATAAATTTTGGACTATTTAAAATGAAATTATGACACATGGATCATATTCATACAAATGTCACCTTCCGTGTATTTTTAGAACTATTATACAAGTATTTTTGAACTATCCATGAAATATAAAGGTGAAGTCACAATTTTTTGGAACGCAACATATTTTTTATTTTAAATTTCCAGTACCAATTTTTAATGCTAATTTATCTTTAGGGTCCAATCATAATATCCTTATATTCATAAAATGAAATCATTTTATAATATTTGAATAAACTGTTTCAAATGAAATACAACTGAATCATAATAAAAATTATATGAACCAACTTTTCATATTAGATTTTCTTACTACTACCAGCAAGTTACTTTTCATCATTATAACTAGAAATTCCCAACTTTTACAAAACAAGTTATACATAAACATTCTCAAAACACAAAAATCACATAAAGGCACATCCACAAGATAACCCTGTTGAGGTTAACTTATTAAAAACACATGTTGGCGTACGCAACGGGTACAAACGACCCGTTCCACGTACACGCGCGATACACTATCTCTCTCCTATGTTCAACCCGCAAGAATAACTAAATTTAACCACTTTATAATTGGTATGTAAATGAGTCCTTAACTTTGCACGATTAAACCAACCAACGGCGTGAGCCGACCAACAACACATAGTGCCGTTATAACCCGTGTTTCTATCCGATTTCGCGTTGTGTTAACCCTTTCGAGGTAAACGATCCCGAATAAATATCGTATTTTTCAAGTTAACGAATCAATGCATTTATGTGAAAAAATATGCGTGTTTGTGTACAAGAGTTCACGTAATTATTTTTTTATCTGATTTTTTTCGGGTACAAACTACATTATACGCATCAAGCTAGATCGATCTAACCGAAACCCTTTGTATAATATAATAATAGCTTTTTATGCACGATGTTTTGTTTTCATTGTTGTTTCTTTTTTTTTTAGAAAAACGTTTTATATTTGCATATTTTAACAATGATTATTTGAATCAATTTAGAATATTTTTATATTATAAGGATGTATATTCGAAAATATAAACTTGATATTCTCTAATAATTCCCTTTGAGACTGATTCGATTTTCTCAGATTACAGCTATAAAATATATTCATAATTCAACGAAAATACCGCCAATTTCCCGGGGCTATGCAACCCGAATACGAATCAATCAATGTGCTTTCTATACGACCTATGAACTCCAAAACAGATTAAGACACAAAAAATAAACACTAACATTAACAATTTTATGCACACCCGTGATTATGGCCAGTAAGTCAACGTCGGTGGTTTTTCATTGAGATGGCCAGTTAAAAGCTCGACTCCATAATTCAAACTTGATCAAATAAACCTGTCCGCCGATAATTCGGTAGACCGCCTATTTTTTTAATACACAATAGTGTTGTGTGTATACGAAAATATATAATTCAGCACTCGATCGTTCAACACGGGTAGCTTTTCATACACATTTACACGAACTCCTTGCAAGGGTATTCTTCTGAAGGTGAAAGCCCTAAATCACCGACTGCGATTTGCGTGCGCCGCCCCGGCCGCAATAAATTGCTCCATTTTTTCTCCATATATTATTATCTACAAAATAATAATATTTTGTTGAAAAAACGGTCTTATCAAGAGGCTAATTTGTGAGATTGTGCGTTTCGGATTATTAATAATGTCGCATAGTTCGGAATGAATGAACGCGTCTCGTGAAAGCGCTTCAGGAATTTGCCCTTTCCGTGTAGACGTCGAGTAAAACATATTCAATTATTAAAATATTTTTTCGATAATCTATTGTTGTATATTATATGTTCAACGAATTCTAATTTGAATAGGAAAAAAATAAACACATTACGCAAATAAGAGAACAATTAACTGACCGTTAGATGTTCTTTAGATATCTGATTTACAGTAAAGTGTCCTTTGTTCTTTTTTCAACATTCTTCGGCTAGAAAGTTTTGTCTTTTGTGAGCACATTTTTTTGGTTAGTTTTTCTTATGCGGAAATGTAATAAATATTTTGCGGTGACAACATGCTGTGAGTTCGTAACGGCTTTTTTTCATACAACCATTTTCAAAAGGCGACTTGCACAATATCGTCGTAATACCGGCATTAGCTGGGCACTATTGTTTCGTGGAGACGTTCAATGCATTTTATTGCCGCATTACCATTTTTCGGGTCTTCAACTTATCGCCGGTATTGTTTGAAATTTTTCTATTTGCATTTGTAGTAATTAGTATGCATACGTTGAAAAAATCGGTTCGCTTCAAAAACGGACATTGATAAATGTATGTATACGGATTATATGTGAAGGGCGGCGTTTGATTTCTACCCTAACGCTGCAATATTTTCTAGGGAGGATTCTAATATAGAAACTGATATAACTGAAATATGTAAATATGAGTTTATTGGTATTGTTTAGGTACTTATACAAATCCGTAAGCACTCTTCACCGCCAAAGGGCAACTTAGCGCAAAATCGATAGTTTGCGGTCCTCTAACCGGACCACAAAGCGCTCAATAGAAAAGTCATCATCATAATTCAAAGCGACGAGCGTGTCAAACCTCCCCGAGTACACACACACACATACACATATATATTCGCGAACAAACTTTCCGCCTTCCGGGATTATTTCTTCGGAATAGAGCGCGAAACCTTTACCAGAGGGAGCGAGATAGAGCCGAGCCTTACTCCCATCTCTTTGAAGTACTTGTCACACGGCACCGGCATAGGAGACAGAAAGATCGATGTTGTGCTCCGGCTCACCTCCACCCAGATCCCACCTTACCCTCGTCCTCCTCCCGGCTTCCTGAGCTGGCTCTATGGGAGAGAGTGGGTGGGTGCTCCTCCCGCTGGCCACCCGCTCCTCCCCGGGCTCCGTAAGCCTTCTTGCCAGCGACAACCCACGGTTTTCCCTTCTATACACACACCTATATTATACAAGCCTATCTACGTACCGTTCTCTCTCTCTCGAGTATAAGCGTACACATGATTTTACCCAAATCATCTCGTTCCACCCGGCGGCGGCTGTGGGCCCTCCTCCCCGGCGGATTGGGATGAAATTCCGAATGACATTTTAGCCTGCCTAAGTATTCCGAGACAGCCTTGTGAAAATTCAGCGTATTTGTTGAAGCGGCTGAAATCGTTTTATACAAACAGCCACGTATAAACAGCACTTCTATATTTTCGTGCTTATTTATTACTAATTGTCAAGACAGGTCTTAAATATAGAATGATTTAATGATGTATGTTTTGAAAGCTCATCTGGACATTTCAAAACATGTCATTGCAACATTTTTTTCGAAGCGAAAAATTTATAACGAATAAAAACGGATCGGTTCTAAAGTTTCGATGTTTCGAATAGACGCAGGGTCGTAGGGTGGGCTTTTGTGAATCTTCACTTTGGAACAAGTCAAAGTGCTTAAAACAGTGCAGACTTCGTCGGCAAACTTTTATGAATGGACCTAAAATCACTTACTCATACACATATATTTCACTTTACCTCTCCGAGACTTAAGTGCCGCCACTTCTAAGTTCTCCCTCAAATCTATTTCTGGGCGCCGCTTCCAAATTGAAATTTGACTCTTATAAATGTTTTATGCTACGTTACATTATGGTATCGATTCGCTATAACGTTAGCGGGTTGTTATATGAGTTTTATTCGAACCGTGTCGGATCGATAGTCGTTCCATTCACTCGCTGGCTCCGTAGTGTGAGGATTTCCACTGGAGACTGTGAAGGAGAAGGCTCTCCGGGCCAAATATTGAATGTTGGAAGGGCGACGTAAGCAAAGGTCGCTTCTCAAACAGTGTTTATAAACAAGAGGCGATAAATTGTCGCTTTAACGAGATTTCGTTCGAGACATCGCCTCGCTCGCTTGTAAAAATGGCCGTTTTTGTTTTTGTGTGTTGAGTAAATTTTCGAATTAGGAAAAATGATATAAAAGCTATTAATTTTGGCTCTATATAAAATTAATTGAAAGTGATCGCAAAAATAATTTCTACACAACATTTTAATAACTTAATTTGAAATTTCATCAAATTAATTCCCTGAGAAAATAAAAAGTATAATATATATTCAATTAACGTATCATCGAACATAAATATTTGTACAGATCAATCAAGCGAAACGTCACATAAAACGAACGAAACTTTTCACAAATATGATCGAATTAAACTCACCTTTAAATTTAGACCGAACTTTAATTATTTGGTGCGATTTTTCAAATAAACGGTTCGTTTAACATGGAAATGAAGTCGTCGTTCGTTCGGGTTATTTGCGCACTCCGACTTGCACATTTGCATTGCAACGAGGAAGCGATCGTCTTGAAACATTCCGGCACGGTTGCAGTTCGAATGCAGTTCATAAACGGTCCTTCTGCAGGGAAAATCCGGGAAATTCTAGGTGTCTACCTACATTTTGTAATAATGAAGAAAATTTTGTGCAATATTTTGACTTTTGATAATGAATTTCACTTAATTTTATTGCGCGATTACGTTCGGTGAATGCGATGTTAATATATTGCCCGTAATATTTTATATGAAAAATATTGAAGTTTTCACCCCTCAATGTTTGCGAAATTAAAATTTTCCTCATACATCACATTATTTAATAATTACATTATAACACGCAACGATATTAATTACTTCGAGACTGAACAACGCGTTAATTTGTTCGTAATTGAAAACGCAACTATTTATACGTGTTCTTATTTATATTATAACAAAATAATGAATTTTGTCCCACAATATGAACACTTTTTGGAATAACGCATAAGTCAAATTCATTTGCTTAGTTACAATTACATTTTTCAATAAATCAATCCAAATTTTTTAAGTAAATGCAATATATTTGAGGGATTCGTCAGTAAATAGTGCTAAGCGACATTTTTCACTTTTAGAGATATTAAGAAAAACAGTTTGCATGCATTTAGATGCAAATAGAACTAGGAGTAACCCGACATAGAACTGTCATCTTTTGAGAGAATGTGGGATTAATTAATTAATTTCTGTAGTAAAAGTACTAATTTTTGTAGTGAATAAAAAAAAACTCAATTTTATAATTTTGGCGCTTAGCATTATTTGCTGCCGAGCCCCTTATTTGGTTTTTGTTTATCACGAAAGTGGGTTAGCCTAGTTTGGTTAAATCAACATTAACCAAATTTTAATTGATCAAGAAAATTTGCATTAAGGAAAATTGAGCAAGAATTTTAGTAACGAGAAAAATATAATTTTCGAAGAATCAAATTAAAAACCACGATTTTAATGACCAAAAAAAAACAAGTACATTTGACACAATCAGACATTTGACAAATTCATCATCATATTCAACCCTTCGAAACCATCCGAACAAATCTCTAATCCTTTCTATACCAGTTACTACCAAATCCAAAACGAGCGCATCCGCCTCGACCCAACCCCCCCCCCCACCTCAACCCCAACCCCACCCGACAACAAAATGAAAACTCGACATCCATCAAAAAACACAAATTCCCACAACCTATCTACAATCGAACTCCACAACACGCGATATCAACACACGAATCCATCATACGATTCCGAACCCCCCTGGGGGGCGCCATAACGCCCACCCCCACGAACGTCTGGAGGCCCTCCGACGGCCGTTTCCAGAACCACCGACCGCACATACACACGCGGATATATGTATATATATACACGTGCACGGTTTGTACGAAACACTCGCACACGGTCGGTTGTAGGTTTTCGCCGTTCTCGCGTTATTTATGTGCTTTCTAACGGGAGCTATGATTTATCTGCCCGACGGCGGTTTTTTCTGGCGGGCCTTTCCTTTCACCGAAACCGGGCGATACCGGCCGCCGAGAAAATTCATCCGCTTTTTTTTCCACGACGTATTTATTCTGTGTGTACACCCCGTAGTAATACATATGTACTGGGGAAGCAGGAGCAAAAGTCTCGAATTTTCGTGGTTCGATTCGATCGATTTATATGGAAAATTGTGGAAATGATAGTGAAATTTTATTGGATTAAATAATAAGATCTTGTCCTGCTGTGGATAATAGGTTGCTAATGATGATGATGAAATTGAAAAGATTTATGTAAATGAATGATAAATATCAATCAATTATCATTATAATATTTACTAGTATGTAGGCCCGATGTTAATAACATCGGCTGTGGATTTGTTAAGAAACGGAAAACGATAAAATGTGAAAACCCGATTGTGT
>JAOXNN020000017.1:1266965-1298010 GCA_028571205.2 Hydropsyche betteni
CAGACATCTGTCATCGGTGATTATATACATGTATGTATAGGGGATTCAAATATTTTTTCCATTGCGTAATAATCGACGTATTGCATAAGTCAATAGAGACGATTTTATATGCATGATATTATAGACGTTAAGTGTATATGCATAAAGACCATATACGCATGAAGAATTATATATAGAAGATCAACGCGTCGTTTTAAAGTCGTGAGCGTCATCGACACAGATACACAGACAGACACGCAGAAATCCACTATTACATATAGGGGATTCTATTATGCATGAAAATTCGATACCGAAAAACGTTTAGAATCTTGACGTTTATAAATTATATTATTACATTACATTTATCATTCTTGTCGTAATATTCAAAATTATTGCAAAGATTTCGACAGAAAATTTTCTTAAAGAAATCTGACACTCAAATTTTCCCTCATTAAGAGAAAGCAGTATTGAGAAAAAGCTTTATTAAAAAACACAATTTAATTAAAACAATAATACACAATTAAATTTATTACTAACTGCATAACTTATCACTTAACTTCACCGATTCGTATATCAATGATATAAAATAGATAATCATTGATTACTTTTAGAATTTGTTCGATATCATGAATCGTCATTATTGATAGATTTTCACGAAAATTGTCCAGTTTTCGCAAAGCAAATATGCGAGTTTCGATCCTACACCCCTCATATACTAAGGGAAAGTTTCGCGTGTGTATTATTTTATATATATTTTGCCGGTTTTTACGAAGCGCGTTATTATTGCTAGCAGTGGTGAGCTTTCGTTCGAAGCGGTCCTCTTCGTTTATTTTGGACCTCTCGCGAGCAACGCCCGCCGGAAATGGATTACGGTTGTAAGCGGTTTTTTTTCAGTTTTTTTTTTTTGTTTTCGTGTCGTAGGGGTTGTTTTTTTTTACGTTTTTTCGTTTTTCGAAGCGCAACTCTGTCGTGCTACGGACGGATTATAATGAATTAGTTTGCGGTTTTCGTGCGAGAAAATTCGCTCACCTGTTTCGCTCATATGACGTTTCCCGAATAATGATTTTTTTTAAATAAAAAATTTATATATAATATTTTTAGAATAGATAGTCGTCGTTTTGATCGATAAATATTATATTTTCGAAAGTGAACGTTAGAATTAAAAATAATTACTTTAGCTTTCATCTTATATAAATTCCTTCTGAGAATATCAACTCATCCTTTCTATATTTCCCTTTGATTTTCTCATCGATTTTCATACGATCAAAGAATCTTCAAATATAACCGTTGACGTACGAATAGTCCGATCCCAATATCGCACACACGGAAATGCATTTCCGATTTTCCCCATATAAAAGCATATACGTGTTGCGCATCGTGTTTGCACTCAAAATATAAACAATAAATGCACACTAGATGGGGGAGTCCCGCTGCATCCACAGGAAGTGAACGTCGCTTTGAAAGAAATCCTACATATATTTTATTTATATGAAACGTGCACGTGGTGCACTACAACTATAGCAGTCCTATGATATACTCGGGTTTGGTACGAACTGAATGTTTACGAATCCATCTCACTCTTTCCTGTGTTGGTAGTTGCAGTTGCCGTTGCACTGCTGCAACACTTCCTTCCGGTCTTTCACTGAGGAGGGATAATATAGTATATTGTATAATGCCTTTTGTATTGTGTCGAAGCGAAAACGCCCATTCATACGACGTATGGTTGAGGAATTAGAGATATCCAATACGATACCAAAATTGTCCAAGTTTGTACATAAAAAAAATATATATATACGTGATTAATCGAATTTGTATGCAATTCAGAATCGAATCAATTGAAAAAAATATATAAGTAACAAATTATTGATTTAGAAATAAAGAATCGTTCTCGACTAGTTCGACTTGTACGTTGTCATGTACGCAATTTGTTCTAGTCATTATATAAAACTAGATAACAGAGCGGCGTTCATAAACGATTTCAATTATATACATACACGTGAAAAATTTGAAAGACTTCCAATGCGATTGTCAAAACATTGAAACCGGTTGAATTATTCGTATTATACGTATTTTTTTTTTAATTCAATATCGTTCGATATGTAGAGCGGCGTATGAAATATGTGCCGATTCTATCATTGACAATACAGTCGCGGCTCATCATTAAAAATGATATATTTTTAAATAATAACGGTTACATTAAAATCGATTACAATCGGTGTCGAATGATTTATGCCCTCGGAAAATATGCGTATCGTTTTTCGAATGCGCTCGTATTAAAATATTGAATTGAATATTTTCGGTCCGACCGCACATTTTAGAATACGCTTTTTCACAATAGTGTTTCCATTTGATCGTGCCGATATTGAAAATCGACCGAATGTAAATTTATTTTTACATCAAGTCAAATTATCTGTTATTGATGGGGGTTTAATGGAAATTGATTCTTTTATAATGGTAAGACATTGAATGATCAAGTTTCTCGCGATCGAAGTATTATGTATTCGATTTTTTTGTCATTAATTTGTTTTTTGTAATTGTTATTATATCAAAATCTTATTCAGATTATGTAATATTCATTAAATATTTTCAATTATTTTTTTATAGACAGAATTATTAAATTTCTTTGATCTGAATGCACAGATATCGAAGTATAATAATTATAAGCTTGATTCAAAATTTAAATTGTATTAATCAAAATATTATATTTTTTAGATTTGTATACTATTTTAGAAACGTTTTATTTTGAATATTGATTAATTTTCAATCAAATTGAGCGTAAGGTTTAATTCTTTCTCGAACAGGCGTTGCGTTAGTTACGAATCATCTGCCGCATAATTTATACACTTTTCCAACCCTCCTCAAACTGGATATCTATTTCTATGATATTGAACGCCTATATATTATCCGATGCCACGTTTCTTTCCTATCCGAAGGGTGAAAAACACAACAGCCACGCATTGTAATCCCGTTGTATTGGAAACGCGCATTATTTTGTCCAAATTTGAACGCCATTTAATACTAAGATTAAGCCACGCTCGGTTCACAAGCGTGGAGACACGTTTTTTATTTAACAATTCCAAAAAAAAAAATGCGAACATAATGAACCCCCCCAGTAGACTTTTTTTTAATCACGCGTGTCACGGAAAAAGGATCGTATTAAACGTAATACGTCGATTTTCAATAGAAATTTTGATTTATTCGACGGCCATAAATTACGTCCTCTCTCTCCTCTCTCGTCGGCGTGCAAAATAAAAAAATGGCGACTTTCGCGAAAACGTTCCGTTTTATCTATTTGCGGATCGCTCCGATTTCGTTTGCGCATTTTATTTACATGCTCTTATATTGATTTTATTATATATTTTAATTCAATCGGACCACCGGTTTTCGTTTGGCCGCTGGCCACGATTGAATCGAATATAAGAGCGATCAATAAAATTAGATAGTGCGATTAGCGCTTTCTATTCGTAATTGTGTTCATGCCAAAAAAAAAAGTCCCTTGGAATGTCCCGAAGAAATATTGTTTTCAATATGTTTAAAATTTGCTTGTCGAAGATACGAGTCTGTCTATCTACCTGTCAGTTTGATACCGAGTTCGTATCCTTGTTTAGTTTCATCCTTGGAAACAATAAATCAAGTGACACGAAACAAGGGAGTATCGCGAGTTGAAAGGGTTAAAAATTGAACTCGGAGGCGTTGAAGTGTTAGTGCGATCGAAAATATGGAGACGCCATCGACCGCAAAATTTCCAATGTGATCTATTGCTTTTCATACTAAAATTCATGTTAGACATAAATATTTTTTTGAAAATTTCATCAATAACACTTTTTTAAACAATTTCATCCAACTTCGTTAATATTTTTCAATTTAGTTAAAAAAAATGCGCGTGGACCGTCTGAGAATTTTCACACACGATAAAAGTTTTCAGCAATTTTCATTAGCGCATCAACGTGATACAAAGCCTTCTCAGTTCACATACCAAATTATCTAAAAAGCCTTCGACGTACATCTCAAGAATTTGATTCAGCTACTTTTCTAGCAAATAAGGCAGAAAATATTCAGAACGCGATCCATTGCGTTTTATTCCGAGTGCGAAAGCTTGCGGGCTGCTTGTGGCCACGCAATATGATTCGATATTTTTATATATAACAATATAATATTCTAAAATTTACAAAATATTATGTTTAATAATATTTATTCAATGATATTAAAATGAATTAAATTAAATGTTCGTGATTTTTGTGTATGTTCATATACTCAAGAATTTAGTTTCATTTTTGAAAGCTCCAAAAAAATTCAATACAATTATAATAGTTTGATTTATCGATCGTATACAATCAATTATATTCTCCTTTAACATTTTGTTAGACTATAATTTGATACGTTCTAACAAATCCAATCGATTTTCACCATTTCACCTTTCCGCCACGTCGAACCGCATTTCCACGAAAACAATTCGAAAAACCGTCATATCGGACCGGTTGATATTCATCGGACCTACATACCAGCACACAAATAGATCTGATATACAGATAGATAGATAGAGCTTCGGTAAGCCCCCTTTGTTGTTTGCGGTCACGTCTAAATATCAGTTAGGTGCGAGCTTTTAGCGAAGCGGCTCTCGGCTTTCGCATTAATATTCAAGCGGCACAAGTCGCGCGTCAAAAGGCTTAATGTTGCCATAGCAGCTCAGATTCCCTGGCGACAGAGAAGCCTCATTCCATTTATTTTTGGGAACCAGGACCCTCTTCGTCCACCCCCCGAAGCCAGGAGTTGCGTCCCCTCGGAGGGAGTCGAGCTTTTTTCGTGGATGTCGCAAAAAAGCGAGCTTTCGCGCAGATGATGCGAAATTCAGTATTTAGGGATAATGAAAAGTATATTTGAATAGATGAGAATGTGTTTTTAAGATTTTCATTAATATTCTGTCGTATGCACAAAATTTATTTAAGGTTGAAAGCCGCTTCGTGATACGTGAGCGGGGCTTTTCAACGTGGAAGTTTTTAATTAATTTAATTATCATATTGTCGAGGCGTTCGCTAAAGGGTTGAATGCGTATAGTTATTATATAATATAACATGTGCTTATTATAACTATGATATTAATATATTTTATTTTTTGTTTCAGGTAATTTCACAAATTCTAATATGAAAACAAAATCATCAACACAATCACTGAGTGAGTAACTGAAGAAGAAAAGCTATATATCTTAGTAAATAAACGATTCTGATTAATTTTTATAAAAATATATATTTATGTGCGAAAGTTTCGAGTGCATAAATCTTTTCGGACTTTTTTTATGTATAGGCGTCCGCAGAAGTGTTAAAAGATAAATGTTTCGGTTCCGAAGTAGAAGCGAAAAATTTATGCGACGTTACACTTTCGCGATGAGGTAACAATGCGAAAGTTATGTTTTTACGCGATTCGTTTTAATTGTGGAAATGCCCTTGTGGAAACGGGGGTGTTCTATTTACCATGGACAAAATATATGGAGTACCAATTGCCAAGTTAAGCCCATGTTGGCAGACGGTTGTCTTAAAATATCACAAAGCTTCCGAACTTTCTCGTCGGGCGCACACAAGGAATACTTTATTTCTGCTGCGCCCGATGCAGAAATTGAAAACCTTTATTCGATCTTCCTAATACTGGCGACATGTGAAATTTATTGTTATTTAAGTGCTTTGAGAAAAAATTGTAAATGTGATTCGTAGAAAATTACTGCATCAACTTTTCAATAATGAAAATACAGTTTTCTTCGTGTTTTACACAATTTTGGTTTTAAGCTAAGATTTTAACTTTTTAATTATTTATCCGTTTATTCAAATAGATTTATAATTAATTAGATCGTAAAAAATAAAAATTATTTAAATAATATTCAATTCAATGTTAACCATATAAAATCAAATGATGAAAGTGATTGAAATTGACTCTCTTATTAATACGAAAAATATAAAAAATAGATTTTAAATCTCGGAATATCTTGAAAATAATATCAGTCATAAAAATATATGTAAATTTGTTTCAATTAAAATAAATAAAAAATAATATTCTCAAACAGTTCGAAACAACTCACTTATTGAAAATAGACAATATCGCTCTCATTCCTCGATACGTTACTCATACTTTGCGACATCGAAATGCACGAAATATTCGTGAAAAATTTAAAATATTTATTTTAAAAATAAAACAAAAATAATAAATCTCATTAGAAGGCGTTCACGAGCGTGTTGTCGATGTCTCAGCCTCACACAAATCATTCGCGCGTTTCAGTGTCGTCCCTCCGTTATAAATATAGAAGTCGCCTTCTTCTGTCTCCGCGTTTCTTCCACTTCATAACCTCGGCTCGGATCCAGAACTGAAACGTCTGAAAAAAATAATGTATTTATTATATTACGACACGATTGTAAAAGATGGCCGCCGATCGGCGATCCATCTAATTTTCCACGGGGCCCGTACAAATTGGTGTCCGCTAACGTTCTCCTTTGAAAATCTCCTGAAATATACTAAAAATCTGAAAAGTTTTCCACAATGGCGCGCGTGTTGCATACGTCAAATAAATTCGTCTCCGAACAACCGCCGCTTATCTGTGAAAATTTATTAAGTGGACCGATTTTTGTGTTTCGTAAATATAAAAGTGTCGCCGTGGAAAAACGTTCGGAACGAGTGAATTATAGTGATTTTTTTGCTTTAGTTTTCTTTAAGTCTTGCATAATGCGTGCATATTTATTGTTTCGTCGAAAAATTGCGCGGAATTAATATCGTTGAATTATTGAACTACATTGAAAATGGCAACTGGAATACATTAATCGTTTGTTGAAAAATCGGATCGTTACACTTTTCTATATTTATTATCGAATAAAACATTCGTTAATCCGAATCAGCTGTTTCAATTTTTAATTCGTGTTTGCCTGTCGTTAAATTTCTATATAAAAGTCGGAGAGATCTTTATTAATGAATCGTTAAAGCCCCATTTATTCGAAACAAAAATTTCATTCAAAACTATTCATAAATATTTATACTCAGCCAAATTTTCAAAAACTACGTTCTACTTTCGAACAAAGTCTCAAATTAATTAATACACTAATTACGCATTCGATTTGTGAAATGCCCAATTTCAATTGTGATTTTTCGAAATTTCGAACTGAAAAAGAGTCGCAAATCTCCCTACTGGTAGATTGGCTCAAATTTACTTTTTCATCGCGCTTTTGAAATCACTTTAAGTTTCTTTTGAAAAACCTCTCGAGTCTGTCTAACACTCGTAAATTTTCCTGTAATTTATAGCACCGCCGTGGTTCTGATTTCTCTGCTACGGCGAGCGTAAATAATTTACTACACATATTCTTTTTAGATTTATTTTTGAAACTGGCGCACTTTTTCACTCCTTGTTGTGTCGCTCACAGGACCCAAGTCGATATAACGACGTCGAAAATACGACGAAAATAAACCGTTTGATCGTTTTTCGTCGACTTATTAACACATAAAAGGCATTCACGTGTGCATTAACCGAATTGAGTCGTTCATAATTTTATGATGGATCCGAAACGCCTACTCCACATTCACTTCTCCCTCTAATTTATGATTTGGATGAAAGAGAACGAAAATTTTTGGGGTAGGTTGTGTTAAATGAACTTTTAATGACACTTGTTAGTATGGGCGTTCTGACTCCCGTTTACGGTTTTTATTGTTTAATAAATATACACGTATTTGGCTCAACAATCAGTTTGACTTTTATGGGCACACTCAGTTCACTTTTACGACGCGTTGAAATTTGTAAGTCGATTTATGGTAAATAGACCGTGTAAACGACTCATAAAAGTCGTAATATAACGAATATTATGTTTATTATGAGATTTTTTTTATAGAAAAACGAAAGACGCGCTCTTTGATCCGAAGATATACATCATATTCGCTTTTTTTGTTGTATACATTGTGTTTTCGATGATCTAACAACAAAGGCGACATTAATTAATGACCGTTCGAGAACGTTGGTCTGCAATTATTTATACGCTCGTTTCCCGCGAAATTATTACTTTTGATCGTTTGTTAATTTTTCGAAACAAAAACAATTAATTTGCATACGTTATGTTGGTAAGATATATTCCCACCTAGACGCGTCTTAAGACCTGATTTTATACCACAAAGGCTATAAATCGATCAACGTCAGATTTTTAAAAATTACGTTTACGGACTCCTGATTACCTTGGTTTTCGTATGCACGAATTTCATATTTACAATATGTTACGAACATATTCAAAACTGGTATATAGACCCGCTTTTTTACTAATTTCGACCATTTAATACAATGTAGAATATATATATATATATATATATATTTTTTTTGTGATATTGATGAATTCGAACACGGCCTTCTGAAGATGCTTTCGTATCTATAGATGCTCGCGTCCGACAAAATCGTTACCTGTCTCGACTTCAGACACTTTTGTACCTTTTTTCCATCGACGATAGTCAAGGGGAAAAAAATGGATAGAATGGTATCAAAACGGGCGAGCAAGTCTCCTTTTGAATAGTGGCAAGCTGTTATTTTTTCGACGCAAACTGATTGGCCAATTTCCTCCCCGTTTCGCTTCTACACGTACATATGCCACAAGAGAAAGAACAAAATCGACTAAAAAAATGAAAAAGAAAAAACAGCATGGCATTTACAAACACCCAACAAAAGAGACTGGCCATCCCATTATTACAATTTTTTCTTTTGAGCTTTTCACGACGACGGCTTTCAGCGGCGGTGGTCTTGAAACTGCACGACATTTGATTTTTATTTATGTATTTTTTTTAATTTAAAAAGATTTTATTACAGTCTTGAAATATCAAGTTTTTACCTTATTGTACCGCCTTATATATTTTTCTAAAATTTTCTTTTGAAACGTTTTTTTAGTATCAATATTTTCTTCAAGCAAACACCGCTTCCATGGAGAGTTTTGTGCAAAAAGTTAGCCGCATTACTTCCACATTCGCGACTTCTAATTGAAAAGTCATCGCAGTTGAAATAATTGATTTCCCCATCCCATTGGTCCAGTTCATCCCCCAAAGTTATATACGCGCTTTATCCTCCCTTCTCTCGATTCCGTTTGAAAAGCTCATTTCCTCCTGTCGGCTGCAAGACGTGGATCTTTACTTAAGTATAAAATTATACAATTTATACGCATTATATAAATACGCCAGTATCAAATACATGTTTATGTATGAGATGAATATTAAACGTGTGTGAGTATGAAATATGGCGGAAGATGAATGTGGGGCGGGCTTTGATCCTTTCTGGCCACAACAAAAACCCTTCGGAAACATTTTAATTATTTCTAATTATTATGTTACCTTTCGAAATAGAAAAAAAACACTATAAATTTCTCAGTCGTCGCGTCGGTCCGACATTTTTCACGTTGTAAATATAACTTTCCTCTTTTGTTGTATAAGCTGGTCCGAACAGGCTTCTCTAGCTTTTCGATAATTTTTTGAGTTCCAAAAAAAAGGAAAATAAAGATATCCAACTCTAGTGAATTTCTTACCTGAATATCGCGGTTAATTATTGATGCGTACTTTTTTACCTGTCGGTCGGAATACGTTTTAATTTCGTTATCCATGATAGAACAATAATTTTTTATGAGTCAAAATTTCGTTTTGTTCTCGTTGCGGTCTCGATTTTTACCTTTGTCCAAATTGTATGTAATTTGTAATAAAATGACCGACTTTATGCCGCAATCGTCCTTCCGTTGCATCCTTTTAAAAAACAATATAATTCGCAATGATTGCACTCTCGTACGTTCGGATCGCGAAACTCGTTTCATTTCACAAAACATATGAATTATGATTAAGATGTACATTTTTTTTTTCATGAATAAGCAGTCATATTGTTTGATAAAATAAATAATATTTTAGACATGCTCCAGCGAAATTATTATATGTATGAAACAATGTTCGGGCCGTCCTTTTGTTCAGAGAGAAGTGCACTTTTCTTTTCACCCTTTTCGAAAAGGGTGAACATCGACACGGTCCACCCCTTCCGTCGAAAAATCAGAATTTTCAAAACATTCTCTTTCCATGTATCCAATCGGATTTTGTGCCGTATTATTCGAGTCGGTACAAAATAAATTACTCGCGTTTAACGTCGGCCAATTTGTACAATTGTGATCGATGCATCGAACATTATGGGCAAGGGTTCTTGGGGAAAAATCGAAGTAAAAGTTTTGGAATCGCCAACGGCCATAAATAACTATACACGGCTCTATTATAATCATCATAATAGCCCTTCATTTTAATATTCATGGAGGGCAATACGCGTCCGAATGCAACCGTTGCATAAAAGTCGCAATCGCACAATGAAAAAGCGCATTTAATTATGCAATTTGTATCGGGAGAGGGCCGCCATTGGCCTTTGCGCATATTAATCAGCTCCCTTTTTTGATTCTGCTCAACAAATATTATTTTTTTAGTAATCAAAAAATAGTGTACGTAGAGGATCGTGTGTCACGCCGTACATATGCCCGGCTCTCAATAGACGTTAATTGAACGATACACAGTTTCTCAAACTGTGATTCGACAATTGCAAATCATTATATAAAATATTTTTTTATTATATTTATTATAAAATAAAACATTCCTGATATTCTCAAAATATTGAATATTTTTATAAGTAGATACAAAAAGATTTTTTAAATCTTTAAAATATATTTATCACAGAATGCTCTTATTGCTAGATAAATGATGAAAATTTATATATTTTCACTAATCGTGCCGTTTATGTTAACAAACAGTAAGAATAAGTAAATTCAATAAAAAAAATCTATCATTTTAATATATCATTCATAGTCATTTACCACTTCCGAATGAAGAATTTTTAATTCTATTCTACTATTATCTATTTTGAGAAATTTTCACTGTTTATCTTATCGATTTCATCTCTCTATCTTACACTTGATATCCTCTATTTTATTTTACAGTTTTCCGGGTACTATTTTAGTACATCACACATCCATCTTCCATCCGACTGCCTTCGACTTCCATATAACTTTTGTCATACTCTTCATCTATGACTTCCTATTTCGATATCTTTGATTGTTCTTGATGTGATGTCACATGCATATAAAATCTTAAATCATTCGTCCTAGAAACGATTCATCAGACAATCTGACTCATTAAGAGCTCAACAGATCGGTCACAGATTGCAGTTTGGGAAGCTGCATTTTGAAATAGTCCACATGGCGAGATCGGATATTTTGAAACATAACTCACTGGACAACATCACGTCACAATAAATGCGTGGCGTGATCTATTTCTATCGTTTGGCCGTTAAGATTGTTGACTTCGATACAATGATCGTGTTTGTGAACGTTCGATCATCTCCTTTTGTAATCGATTAGGATTGTGGATTGGCGGTTTCGAAATTTTTGTTCGTCGGAGTTGTGGAATGTTTTGTTTTCGTTCGTTCGTGTTTGTTGTTTTTGTTCGGTTCTAGAACGTGATATTTATCAGATTCATTAAGTGCATATAAATTTTGGTGCATTAAAAAAGCGGACTTTTATTCGTGGAAAAAGTGATATTTGTCAACGCTTTCTTTTGTACAAATTTTCGTTTCTTTGTATAAAATTATAAAAATATCTCGCATATTGTTTTTATACGTGAAATTTATAATTTGGAAAAAAATACATTTCAGAGGTAAAATTAAATATTTTAAATGTCATGTACAAATATAATTAAAAAAAATATGACATCACTTTGTTTTCATATCAATTATTATACTTAGTTAATTATTTCAAATACAGCTTATCTCAATCGCCAAAACCATCAATTATAATGAAAACAAAATTATCATAGGTATATCCTATATTAGAAATATATAAAAAAATAATGACTCAATTTCTATACTTTCAGTACTAAAACAAATTTCCCCTACATAAAATAATATTAAAAATTAAATTTATGAAATATACCAACTTATTTTATAATACAGTCTCGTTTATTACGTTATTTAGTTTGCATGATTTCTTTTTTTTTACTTTTAGACCATAAATAATATTTTTATAAAACTCGTCATTTATTTTCTATTGTAAAATATTATGTACATGTTTCGCATTATGTAGATCAAATAAAATAATTGAGTATACATTAATTATAAATTTAATTAAAAGTGCTATTGAAGAAATCAGAAATATTTGTACAAACTTTATACGATTTAAATTCGCACAATGAAACGTATTCAAAATATAAATCAAAAATAATTACATTGATAAAAAATTTCAAAATACCAAACAAAAATCATGAAAAAATCTACATACAAAAAAAAAAAACAAAAATGCAACAACTTTCAAACGACACACAACCCACACACAACAAAACAAAAATAATCCACGGAGGTGTCGTGGCACCCGCACGCACGACCACCACACCCGACAACCACGCGAAAATAAACACCAACACACACACACGTCCAATTCTAAAATAGTAAAAAGTCTGCCTGGCGTGCGAGAACCGAGTATACTGGCACTGCAGTCCCCGCCCGCTGGCCGAGCTTCGGCCTGAGTTTCTGATTGGCGGCCGCGGCGACATGACGCCCCGCGCGCTCTGCGCTTCCGCAACTTTGGCGCGCGATTCCTCGTCGATGCGAATTTTTTGAAAATGTTCTGAGTATGCACGATCGCGGTGCGTATCCCTGAGGTCGGATAGGCGAAGGCGCGAGGCGGATATCGCCGCATGTGGCCCGGTGGTGTGCGTTGTTATGGCGGTTGCTGCGTTTTGGCGCGGGTGCGCGCGGTTCGCGTGTGCGAGGAAGAAGAGAGTTTTCCGTGGTGTTTTTTCGTGTTTTTGTGATGTGGATACGATAGGCGCAGTCATGGGATAGCGACTTTTATGTGAGTTTTTTCAATTTTGAGTTTCGATAGGGTCCGACTTGTCGGCGTGTGGCGGCGAGTCGAAGTGCACGTGTTGATCGACTCTGCACGTTTCCGACGAATTTTGCGCAAACATGTGTATAAATTGACACCTGTCGATGTCGATGAAATATGAGGTTACTCAAACGAATCATTTTATTAATAATAAGCATGTTTTTTGGCACGTTTTATAATTTATGAGAAATTCGTCCGATAAATATTATTTCGTTGTATTTGATATGTGTTTGGTATTTTACAAATCAAAAAATTATCATAATGCAAAACGGATGGAACTGTCAAAATTATAATTTAATAATTAAATCCTTTTCATTATCAAAATTGAAATAAATGCACTGCAACGAAAGCCAAATGTTAACATTCATTCATACAGATTTGACAGCTGGCGCGATAATGTTTGAAAAATGACATTCGCAAAATAATATTTATATAAAATGTATTGAAAAAGATGATATATTAATGCCTTTTCATCGTAACAATCGATTCAACTTAAAAAAATAAATGAACATATGACAGAATTTGTCATAGACCTCAGAGATATCATTATGTCAGCATTATACACTATCAATGGAACATGTCACCGAACGTCTCCATTACACATCTTATTTGTATTCATCGCGTGTCCATTAAAAAAAAAGACGTATCCAACGTCGATAAATGAAAAAACCCTTCACAATATTACTATTCAGTTGACGCGTAAACACCTTATCTCCAGACACGTAATGGACAGTACCGTGATTTAATTTCCATGCAGATCCAAAATGAACAAAACGAAATAAAGCACGTTCGAGATAAGGTGCATTTCGGTTTATTCGCCGGGGGTCGAAACGATAAAAAGCGTTACTAATTGGTATTAAAATGCAATTCGCTCTTTGGCCGTAAAAGCGCGCGCTCGCCATACAAACGGAGGGCTCTTAACCCTTTGGTGGCAGGTGAATTCTGTCACAAATATCGGCCTTGATTAATTTCTTCATTATTCGGTGGATACAGGTATAGGCGGATCGCGGTGAACCCCTTTTTTTAATTGTATTTCAGCAAAAGGATGCCACGCCACATTAATTTATCGCGCGTATCGACGCCATATCCTTCGAGGAAAATTTATCGCTCTTCGCTTATATATAGAAATATCGATCAATTTTTATTCTATGTTGTTGCTAATAGGCGACTGAAGCAAATTTGTATACGTGAAAATTTTTTATAACAAAAAAAACTAGGATTCTTGTATAATCGAAGATTTATTATTGATGTCGAATGTCATTATCGTCATTTATGCAGCTCATATAACATTTATTAGAAAATGAGTTATTTTTAATATTATAAAGGGATTTTCATGGAATAACTTAATCATGTTCATCTATAGTAAAACCATATAGTGCCCATATAGTGTAAACTAGCCCATTTTACAAAACCAAATAAATAAATTTGTATCAAATTTATCAAATCCTTATATTGCAGTTAAAATGATATTGACACCAATTTATATACGATTGTTAAAGTTAACTTCCTCTTATATAAAATAAACTTTCTATCGTTCTGAAAAACTAAGTAAATGACTTCATTTTGAAATTATAGGTTCTCAACGAATTCTGAAATCACAATCGATATCTGCATTTGAAAATTGAAAACTATATAAAAAAATTACGCAATCTACCTTGTTCTTCTATGAGCTACATACGATGATAGATAAAATCATAAAAACGTTCACAAAAACAAGCAAAACAATACACACACGCAAAAAATTATTTACAAAAACAAATCCACACCGATTGCACAACATTTATTCACGATCCTCCATAAACAACGACCGGACGGGAAGTGCACATTACACACGGCGTATTAATAAAAATTATCTCGCCCATTACGAAAAATCCGCTTTCCGAGAAAACGCTCGCGTGGGCCGAAAAGCGCAATTATCCCCGGCCCGGCCATCGGTCAAAAGCGGACGCATCGACAAATAGCATCGCTAACCGATATACGGCTCTATTTTCGCCGTTTCGGCCGAACAATAAATAAATAAGGCGGGTGTGCGCGGTCGTCGGCGTGTTGTCGAATCCCGGGCATCTCGTGAATGTAAACTCGGGTACGAGTTGGCCGGTCGTCGTCAGCTGATGGCGCGCGGGCGGTTCGCGAGGAAGTTAACAGTTTTTCCGCGAAATTTCAATTTGGGTGTCGATAATGTGGTCGATCGGTTGGGTGGTTGGGGGGTGAGTTATTTGGGTTTTGTGTACGTTGCAGGTTGGTGGGGATTTCGATTGGTGTATGGGCGGTGGACGTTTTCGGAAAATTTTCTTTGGTGTTCATATTCGAAGTAGTATGAATACCGGATGTAAGTGCCCAAAAGTCTAATATCAATTTCATGTCAGAAATACGTTTTATATACCAATGCGATATTTTGAAATATGGTCCAAGTCTCAAAAATCGGTTTTTAATAGAGTTTATCAACAATGAACTTATATGGATTGTATCCGGTACTGTGGGAATTTGTTAACAAAAACCGTTGTATCTCAAAATCTTTAAAATGGAACTTATACCTTATTTATTTCCGATATTCATATTATATGTGTTTAAATGATTTAGTATTGTTTTTATACAGACTAAAGATAGTTTTTGAATTTGAATTGAAAATTTTTTTTAAAAATGTTAAAGTTGTTATGTTAATATATGTATTTATAATACTTAGATTTATTTATAAATATATTTTAATTATTTTTATAGTAATATCTGTTTATTTATATTTGGAGAATCAATGAATTTTAATTAAAATAAACGTTTTTTTCTCAAATTTAACTTGTCAGTGTGTTCTTGAATTGTTTGTTGAAATTCATGTAGATTATAAGAAAGAAGAAGTTGAATTCGTTATCATTGACTCATCGATACGAAAAAAGGCATGATGTTGAGTCTCTACTTTGTGGATTCCAATGAGTAAAGTGGTTATTGTTAGCAATCGCATGACCAATTCGATGTTTTTGAAAGTGTCCTTACAATTTTCCCTTGAATATCCTCGGAATTTCCCTGCTGATGTCATTTTTGCACATGGGAAATAAAACTTTCGAAGTTTCCCTAAATCCCATGCATAGTGAATTTAAATGTCTTCAACAAATTTATTTTGAAACAATTTATTTTTACTTCATTTCAATCAATTAAATAGCTCTATATAGCCACATAAAAATCGTATTCAATTTAAATATTCTAATATAAATTTCCTCATTTAAACATATTTAATTAAACGCATTTCACCGAATACAAAGTGACAAGTTTTCTTCCACTTAGATATATGCAGACATTAAGTTAATGTTTTGAATTAATCGATGTTCATTTCAAATGTATACAAAACGATTATCTAAACATTTTGTTGACCTTTGATTTTTCACCGCGTGTTTAGTACGAAGCGACACATTTTCTTTTCGGTTTCAATAATGTTATAAATATTCATGTTCTGGGCGGCTCATATCAAACGGACCGTTGGGAAAATTCCCGCTAATTTTTTTTTTTTAGAATTATTCATCGATGACCACATCGTTTTTCTCAAATCTTATTAGAGGAATAAACAAATTTCCGAAATGATCGTTAAAATAATCGCGCAGTTTTTCCTCGAATATTATAATTTTTAGTAAAATTATTCGTACGAATAATTCTATTTCATGCATCTATAATTATATTTTTTATTATCGATTATACAAACTTTCGAAAAAACAGGGGAACTAGGCTTAACGGCTATTAATTTGACGGATCAGTAATTTTTGAAAAAAAAATCCAATTTAAATGCACCAGATCCGATATTGTTTTCCAATACAACGAAGTTTCGCATTAAAAAAAACTCAGTATACATCGTGTACTGTTAATTACGAAAAATTCGTACGATAAAGGGTTAAGTATAATAATTTTTTTTTCCATTTCCTTATTCTTATATACACATGTCAGTCCATTGTGTTATTTATGGTTTATCTCGGATCTCGGATTAGGTTTGCGCGCCAATAACACACCGGCTAACATTTTCCTGACGTATTACCGATCGCTTTCGAACACACAATATCATATAAATATCTAATAATAAATATCTAATATACATTGTCCCTCTCTATCTCTCACCAGACATTCGAGGGATCTCTTTTAATAACGATTCGGCCACCTTTGTTGTGTGGTCCGATTTTTTAGGTCCTCCGAGGCATTACGTGGGCCGGTTACACATACACACCACCGGTCACTATTTCAAGATTGGTGAATTGAGATTAAGCGTATACAGAAAAAAATCGTATAGAGATTATGTACGTATCACGAGCGGATCGCATTGTTACATGTGTTTCGAGACTAATTCGATATTTTCATAGCTCATTAGAGCAAATTATTCTTGCGGGTGTGAGCATTAATCATGAACGACGCTCGATTTAAAAACGCTTCGTACGTATCATTATTTTCGCTATGCATAAACGGTTTTGATGAAATCGTTTTTTTGTGTATGTGGGGCCTTGAGTTTTTTGTAATCATCAATTTAAAGTTTCATCAATAGTTATTATATGTGAGAATTCGCGTTTTATACGTATGCAGTTTTGTTGTATTTTTATTTATTAAAGAATATACGAAATGGGGGAGAATCCGAAATGAAAATATATTTAGTGTGCGTATACAACGCGCGTGTACATTTTTTATAATTGCTGCCACATACCCGCTTTATAAAATGATTCACGCAACTGATTGTACGCTCGACGGTTTCTATCAAAGAAATTCTACGCTCATACAATAGTCCGATATGAAAAAAAAACGTAATTACGAAATGTATTTAACAAATTGTATATTATTACTATGTGCAAGGCAACTTGCGATCGCGTCAGATCTTTTTTTCGGTCAACGGATCCGCAGATTGCTTCATAAAAGATACAGTTTGAAATCCAGCGCAATTTGTATCATCAAATTCAATCATTTTATTTATTAATAAAAAGGAGTTGAGTATTAAAATCATTTTGAGAGTAACGACACGTGTAAGCCATTAAATTTGAACGTACTTTTAAATTGATGACGTTAGCTTAGCAAATTTGAAATTTCGCGGTCAATGCATTGGTATTTAACCGTCCTAAGGCTACTGGTGGACTCGATAATATTCACGCCATCATTCAATAATGAATGTGAGATTTTTTTCAGTAGGAAATTGCTAGTTTCGCTTCTGAACGTGCCGCTAGTGTAATGTAATTAATGCGCGCGGTAAAAGCTTACCTACTTCGAAAATATCCTACATTAAAATAAAGTAAGCCATTAATTATACGGCGCATAGAAAAATATAGGCTATCAATGCGATTCATGTAATTTTTTTCCATCGACCAATATATCTCGTTACCGAAATGAAAAAAAAAGCCATACAGGTTTTTTCTTTTACACCGGCCGAGTTATAAATTCGCGTCAAAGGGAATTTCGGTGTAATAACGCAATAGTTTAGCAAACCGATTCAGAAAACGTTCGTAAACACAACCGGAACATTAATTAATATGAACCGTTGAAATATTATCTGGTACAAGACACACGACACGAATAAATTAGGCTATTTTTCGATTCGTGTTGCACAATTCCAGCAAGAACTGGACCCCGAATTTAATTAGTAGGCTAATATGGTTTCTCAATTCGCCATATTGTATTCCATTATTGAACGCGTGGCCAGCCTTTATTTGCCATTTACTATTTTTATGTGTCTATAGTTAGGTCGTTTTCATGTGTGGCTAACGGGTTGACGAACTCACTAGAAAAATTGTGCGTTACGTCCACCGCTTCGTAAATATACATTTTTCTTTTCAGAAAATAATAAATTATGTTTTTGGCGAGAAAGCACGCGAACCGAAGATATATATGCGAAAAAAGTCATCAATTACGAAACGTTGCATGCGAACGATTTTTTGCTCATAACGAGCTAAATATGTCACTTATTGTGCTTCGCGGTATGTTTGCACATCGACGGATCGAAAGCAACATGTGTTTCTATACAAAAACGCTATTTTTCATGAACAAACCAAACAGTTTAAACAACAAAATTAGTCTGGAATGATAGGTTCGACCTTGTCGTATGCTATTTATCATGGAAATAGTGATACAGTCTCGAAATTGTAATTAATTAATATTTTATTTTGCATTTTCACCAACGTCTACCAGACTGTGTTTGCATACCGAATAACATACATATTCGGATTTGTGATTCATGCCACCTTTTTCCACATTGAATCATGGAATCCACTTATATTATTGATTTTATAATAATTTTCGATGTTTTTCATTATAACCGAAAACAATTAAAAATTCCGATACCTTATCTATGAATAGTAACGGGAACCGCGAACCATAGAACCTCCTCACTGGTGGGAATCCCCTTTCCATATAAATTCGTCTCACAATTAATCTTTGTAAAGATCTTTCGAGTCAGTTATATACGCGACGAAACCGACAAAGTGACGCAAAAGTGACGTTCGACGAATTTACAACCTCCCCGATAAAACCGGCGAATTAATTCGTTAACAGGTATACGCCGGCGATGATCTTGATTTTAATCATTTTATATACATTTTGATCATCAAATGAATCAATTTATTTTGAATATATATTGGTATAGACTTCTTATCAATACGATTTGGGATGGTAAGATAAGGTGCCTAATCTGACGTATTAATTGATAAGATCTTGTTCTTTAGTGGATAACTATAATGACGATGATTGATCGTATATGTATTATTTTTTTAATTTTGATTGAATCCGAAGGAGAATTAACCCAATGATGGCCACGAGAGCGGCATTGACAATTGATCAAGTTCGTCGTGTCGCGCTCGCCCTTGACACCGTTCTAACCAACTAACCCGTTTTTCTAACACAACCTAAAAGCATATACGATTTTTTCAACCGGCTACATACACTCTACATTTTGTATTCAAACGTGCGCGATCGCAGACAAAACCCGGTTTGCACAGCTGGCGCCGAGACCATTTGTGTCCGCGCGATCTTGCTCTTCAGGAGCGCACAACAGACGACAATAACGAGCCAACATACAGAAATAACGCGGCTCGTTGTTTTGCGACAGTGTTATCATAAGAAAGAGGTGTTTCCATCTCGTGCGTAATTTATTACAATTGAAAAAGAGTGCCGTACTTGTAACAATCGCTTATGTAAGCCGGATGAAAAACACTCGCGGGTTGTCTTTTATCGCGGATTTTTTCTCGGCCGGTAAAAATCTAAGGCGTCGACGGCTCGAAGATTGATCGGGTATTGTCTGTGTGTGTTTTTTTTTTCTTTTTAAGAGATACCGTTTGAGTTGGAAGGTGGAAAAAGTGCGATTGTAGACGTACGTAACGTGTGATAAGAAAGTTGTCGATTCGCCTAAGCGGAAAAGCCCTTTCACCTTTCTATTATTTAGAAAAAACGCGTATTTTTTCTTTTCGTATCGATAGCCGTTCGAAATGGGCGTTTTCTGTTCATAAATTAAATTTGAAAACTCTGCCGAAATTATCGTACCTTCTAACTAGAGATGATGTAACGATTTGGCATTGAATATTCATATAAAAATTGGCATTTCAAATTTTGAAATCGTTTTACAATATTTAAAAAATATGTTTTTGAATTTTCTATGAATCCTTGTTTCGCATTTGCATTTAATTATATCCATAGTTGTCAATGTTGAATAAAAATAATAATTTTTCGAACCCAATGAGTTGCAAAATTCCCATTTCGTAGAAGCTTACAATGTTTCCGAATTATCATAAATTTGCTTTTTTCGCGAATAAATTAATCGGTATACTTATTCCATTAAACTCTGCACCGTAAAACGATGAATAATTTAACACTCGCCTTCTCCTCATACATATTTTTTTCCTCGACATAACAACAAACAAAGAAACGCAACATTATCACGAAAACACTTAATTTTTATTTCATTACACGGTCCATCCAATCGATTCACATCGATTGTGTTGACAAATTTGCCGACATTATCCAACGCTTTGTAAAACCTCTAATAGTATAACGGTATCAATTAATAAAGTCCACTCGGTGGAAACTCGTTTGAAATATCGTCTCTGTTTTCACAGAATACATTAAACGATACATTTTTTTTATATAGTATTTCTGTAGACACACGTAAAACGGGTCGTTTTGTACTCGTATAAGTAATTTCAAGTACCGTTTGATTGATAAGACACGTGTCGAACGTTCTAGCCTTATACGTTTAATATTAATTTACCACTTTCAACACGTAATGGCTTAATTATGACACTGTTATTGTATATATGTGCAAATTACGTATCGAGTACATAAATCGTATCGTGCAATAAATATTTATTGTATGATCAATTTATTATCAAAAGAGACGTTCGTGATTATGTAGCTCCATCGATTTACATGATGGATAAATAAGTTCATTAGGCATGACAAAATTATATATTTTCATAAAATTAGAGAATATTAGACTTATAGCAATTTATGTTGATCAACTCTTTCATCTTTTATAAATTTATACATGAATTCAAAGCCATTCGATTCAACCCTTTACCTTGAATATTTCAATTCAATGATGTCTGAGTTTATCTTATATTATACTTTCAATCGATCCGGTTTTATTATCACTTAAAATATTTTAAAAATAAACAGACTTTCAGTATGTATTTGTATTAAATTTTGTTATTCTTTTCAGTGATACGTTTATTAATTTCATCGACAAAAAAAGTAGAACAGAAACCATGTAAATCAAATATGGGCGTGTTTCAAAGGTACAATTGAATGGCCCTCTTCAACAACGGTTAATTCAATAAATTTTTAACTTTATTATATTTATATTCAATAATTTTTTTCATAATGTCGTTTCGCTTCGAGAGCGTGTTCTGTTACGTACCGGAAAGGAAAATTTCCACATTCTTTGGGCGTTGATAAAAATCTTACGATCGCCCGCATACAAATCCATATATACTCAAAACGGACGAAATTTTTTCGTGCTAGGTCAGCGGTCGGTAACCTAATTAATATGGGACGTCATAAATAAAATTTGAGACTCGGATTCGATCGTGCGTTTTTCCTCGAATTTGTGCCCCATATTATACCAAACATATCCGCTTTGAATTCTTGTTAAATGCGTTAATTGATTATCAACATTTACATTCGGTATATTTTTCACATATTAATAATATTGGAAATCGCTCAAACGTATAATTATAATATAAACATTTTAATTTTCTGATAAACAAACTGCTATAAATCACTCAATTCAATGAACTTCGAAGACCTTTTATAAGCAATTTCATTTATTATTTTTTTTAAATTTAATTAACAAACATACTAATCAAATAATTTCTCATATTATGCAAAACGGAAAATCGTTTTTTACACAACATCCAAATGCATCCGTACATACAATCCAAAAGGTCTGTACTTGGAGCTCATAGAATTTCAGCCTGCGGGCAATCCCGTTCAAATTTTTAATTTATAACCCAAAAGCGGCATCGATTTGTCATGTTTCATACTCTATCGCACAAGATTGTAAAACAACGTAAAGGGTCTTTCCTTTTTGGTAAGACTCTAATCGGGATCGATTTAATTCGACGAAATCCTCGGGCGCGGTACACAAGAAAAACACGCCCGACTATATAATGCATACATGTCAAAAAAGGGTAATTTGAAATTAATAGTGACCATATATCATTGGTAATCGAATGGATGGTAAAATACCGAGCTCGTGAGATTGACCGATCGGACGATGCCGCTCCTCATACTACCATGGTTTCTCAATCAGACAAAAATGTCAGATTGCTTATAACGTTTTGTATATGTTTTCTAATCGAAGATCTTCCAGACGTATTTTAGAATGTGAAACAATCGTATGATTTATAATTTTTTTGAAAACAATGGAGCAATATTTGCTCATCTGTACAAATATAATAGAGCTACTTCGATGCATTAAATCAATTTGAGTAATATATCGGATCTTCAATACAATTTCTTTTATAAGATCTTTGAAAATTTTTCACATTGACATACTTAGGTAATTATCTCATTTCAATCGTATAATCTAATCGTTTGATTATCATGAAGGATAACCGCATATAATTATTTTTTTCACGTACAATTTAATTATCGAAAAAAATTGTAAATGGCGATGGCATCATGGTGCGAGTCTTATATGGCGTCGTTTACGATTTTTTACTATTGGCGCCATCACCATATCGAATTAGTATCCTGTCAACAAAACAAAAAGCCAATTCGAATATAAATCGAGTCACGTGCAAATTTATTGGCCATACACCATACTAAACGTTTTTTCGGCAAAATAAATTTGCAGGGCGTAAAACCGTATAGGTGTCATTAAACTTTGAAATAGTTTCCACAGTGAATCCATTACGCTGTTTATATTCATAAAAAAAAAGAATTTTTTTCATTCATATTTGTGCAATTATTGTATTGAAAGTAAAATAGACCGGATACTAATATAAATCATAACAGCCGTCATGTATTATCTGGTTTTACTAGTTTCGTTAGGCGACATGTACGAGAAATTCTGCCGTTTCTCATGATCGAATGTATAATATTTTATTTTGCAACAATATATAAAGTTTCGAACAAAAAGTGAAAACTCTTGCATTCTTACACAGAAGCGATATTATGTGAAATTAAGCTCGATTTATCATCGGAGCGTAAACGTCACGACTTTGCGATACATAAAATTTTTGAAAGTACGTAATTTTACGGTTTCAAAATTGGTTCAAATGCTCACAGTAAATTATATATAATTTGAGCATAAACTTGTATTTTATTTTGATCAAAAAAAAAGTGATGACAGAATAAATAATGTTCATATTTTGACCTTAGTCGTTTCGTTTTTTTTATATTCTTCATTATATAATCGAACGCTCATATTTCTATACGTATACGAATATGAATCAAAAACAATTGATTCCTATTGTTTGGAAACGTAGAATTTTCAACTGCGATATGGGACTCGTATTTTATTCGAACAAAATCAATTAAATTCCGCTCCACGTTTCAGATATCGGCAAAATGACAGCTGCAGGCTTGAATAAAAAATATCGAGTCCTTCCCCTGAAATTTAAACGATACACCGTTTTTTGTTCATACGATATAATTTAATTTCAACATTTTACGAAAAAACGCATTCGCTCAAACAGCAGATGCATTTCGTTTATAATAACAACAAAAAACAATCGATCGATACAGTAATTCGTTCACAATTATGCGACAGATGCACAACTCCGCCGATTTCGCGAATCAAAAAAAAAAAAATCAACCGATCCCACTTATCACTGTATACAAGTGCGCGTACAATAATTGTACAAAGTGGCCGTTTTTATTATTTATTGCGACGATAAAACACGAATTACTCCTACTCAACGTCACGGGCCGTCAATCGCGGGCAATAAACGAGCCATCCAGTTTAAACGTTGAAGTAAAAATGGCGAAAAAAAGGCCATCAACGGGAAAAATCGGCCGTCAATTAAGCCGTAGCCATCTTCGAAGACGCCTTGATGATTTTTCGCGTGTGTGCGGCGAATACTTTTCGTTATTCCCGTGTGTTTTTTTCGATGTTCAATTTGCGATTTAACGTATGTTCCCGTCGACGCACCTCGAGTGTAAATATGTCGTAAATAATAACGAGAGGCGTACGTAATGTACGTATGTGGATATCTGGTGGGTTGCATGAAAAGGCGCGATTTTGAAATGAATTAAATTTCAATTGTGAAAATTTTAGTATTAAAAATTATATAAGTTCTTCATCTTTTATGAAAATTGTATGTCAATAAAATTGACTTATTGTTAACATGAAAAATTATGAAAAATGAATTTATATATTTCTGTAGTTTTATATTCTATTCCTTGTTTTAAATGTATTATATTTCACTTTTTGCTTTTGGATTACACGATTACTTATAACATAGTCTTTCGTAGAATATATTAAATAAAAGATGACTATATTTTCCGAAAACTCATATAGTAAATATAATTATTTTAATATAAATTATATACTACATAAAAAAATTGCATAAATAAATTTAATAACATCCACCATTTTGCATAACAATATTAATACATCATACAACAAAGTCAATTTTAAATACCCCCTTCAATTCTTGATACATGAAAAATATTCATAAATATAACAATTATCAATCAACGACATGCATATTCATCAAAAATCCGTAAGATTGTTAATTTTGATACAACACCCCCCATACGTAGTTGGCAAAGTACACAGAGAAAGAGCAGCTTCCGAGCAATTACTTCGTTCGTCGCGCCCGCCGTTTCAATCATTAAAACGTAATACAATTATGCAAAATGGACGTGGGCGGGTCGTTTTGAAAAATTGAAAATTATCCGCGACACTCGTCGAGTTCGCCCTTCGGTGTGTATAATTTAAATTGCGTGCGAATTTATGCGTTTTCGCGCCAAGCGAAAGGTCGCCGATTAACGTTGTTTTGCATATTGATTAATTCGATTACGTGTTTGCGTAGATGCTACAAAATTTTACGACACTTTTGGAAATGATGCTAATTATTCAATTCGGCGCGAATATTTATATTTACATTACAATTGCGAATTAGAACTCTCGTTGTTTACAAATTAGCCAATGAAAAAATAAAGTATAATTATAATCAGGAAATTAGCGTTGTTATACAATACGTCATTGTATGTATATGGGAGTCATTCAATTATTCTGAGAATCGCTTCTTCGATTATATCGCAAAAAAAAGAATGCGATGAGAAATACCTTATTTTCCTCATAGGCACGAAGAAGGGGAGTTTCTTAGAAAATAATTACGCGAATTTAATCGGAAACGGGGTGAGCCGTGAGCGCGTACACTTTTTCGAAGTAAATTGAATATAAATTAGAATTTTGTGATTAATAGCCTCGAGCGCGTTCGAGCTATTCGACAAATAAATTAAAAAAATACGTCGAACGTGAGTTTAACCTCTGAAATTTATAAAAAGTTGATTATCATTATTTTTTCAGTAAAAGAACGTGCGTGATCGCGTGCCTTTTCCACGTGGCTCATTTTCATATGCACGTACAAAATTAGCAGTTTTGTGGGCCGTTATTATATTTTAATTCGAACCTGTGTATAATAAAATAATTAGCATAGTCTCTTTACATTTTTTTAAACAATAATGAGGGTTGATTTCAATAAGTGTTTGTTCAACGAATACTTTATTACGGTCGCCGACGCGCTACCGTGTGATTAATGATAATCACGGCCTTACATTATAATAATATGTTTAAAACCAGTTTTTTTTAGTAATTAATACCTTTTTCGATTTCAAAAAACGTTTCAAATAGATCTAAACGAAAAACTTTCTAATATTTCAATCAATCAAACACCGCAAACCTATAATTTTAATTTGATATACTTTTATACATATGATGGACCATGCACGAAATTTTCCATTACAAATCCAATCTATTCAGTGTTTTTTTTTATCGAATCTGGCAACGCCCTTTCAGACTTGTGTGTAATATTCGCTTTACGATGCACTTTCTGTGCACTTTTCTAGATCGCGTGTCAAAGTGCAGTTAGTTGGTGCAGTGTAAATGTGCACAGACGTGCCTGTTCCCAACACAGGATAAACCGAGGTCGATTACGTACAGCTGTCGGCTTCTGATATATCACAATATCCATCATGGTTGTAAAATGTAATGTGAAATTGGGTTTTTTGAAACCGTAAAATTGACCTGAATGTCGCATTTTGATTATCTTTTAATTGGGTCGTTTCTTTTGTGATAATGTTGTATGAATAATTTGACTGTTAGATTGAGTTGTTTAGTTAATTTAGGTCGACTTGATAACTTAACTTTAGTAGAATTTTTGATATATTATTCATATATTGATATGGTGATAAATACAGTCACGAAAATGTATTTGGCAATACAAAATTTTCAATATGACTTAAAATAAATTAAATTGCATTGGTTTTTCTTTAACAGTAGAATAATATTAACTCTATTACATTGATTGATAATTTTCGGAATCAGCTTTTACATTAAATATTATTATCAAAGTAAAGATATTTTTCTGCACAAAAAGAAATCAAAAGAAGAAAAATTTCAATCTTTTTTTCATATAACTTATAATCATTTTAATCGATACAATTAAATTTCATTTGTATCAAACTTCAAAAAACATATACCTAAACTATTTTCCAATTCCATATAATTATTGAAATTTTCGGATCAATCCAACGAATAAATTCGCATGATATTTCCACGAAATAAAACAAGTCAGATTTGATACGTCCAATACATAAACCAGTCCGAAAACGGCGATATTTTTTCGTTACCTCTATCCGTGTAAACATTATTAACCCGAATATATGTTTAAAGCGCTGTTTTATCTTTATAATCTTTGCGTGATTGCTTTTTTCGTATTTGATCGATGTGTAGCAGTCGACGAAATAACATAATGAATCAAAATCACCGTGCCCCATTTAATTCGAGACCAAAACCCGAAGCAGCACTCTATTATTGTTGTATATGCATGTTTTTTTTATAAAAAAATATTTATTTCGTGCATAAGACGTTGCATACGTGACAATAACCGCAATGTACATGCACAATATGTACTGTGTGACAACTCACGATTTCAATTGGACGATTTGAATTGAGCTACATTGTTTGGGTTACTGGCGAATGTAAATGCTTCCGTTTGTCGTCGTTATCTCGATCGTGCTAAAAATTTATAAATTGGATCGATTATAAACTTATTTGCGGAAACGATTAGTTTTAACGCGGCTAATCATTCGCAATTTCGACGAATGGTCGCAATAAATCTAAACGAATCGGAAATTTATTTTTTTTCTAAAGCGGATTTACAATTTTGTGCATTTATCGATTGTGTCGTTGATAAGAATATTTTTCCAATCGATAAAAATCGACCGTGTCAAATCGGTATAACTCATTACTTACAAACGTTATACTGCATTCGTGCTCGCTTGGATTTCATCACTTATTACAATTTACCACCGTTTAATACCATCCTGAGATTTCATGACTGGAATCAATAAAATTTTCATTCATCATCGACCAATTGACCATTAAAAGACCACCCGAGGCTACCGGTTTTTCGTTCCTCCACAATCACATGATCATTACGTATTTTTATTACGCGATACGTGAAAAAAAAGCAAGTACGCATTACATACCCAAATTGGCCTCGATTATAGTGATTTTCGCGAGATCATATTCAATCGTTTCGTTGTAATTTCGTACCTTTTAATATTGTAATGTGCATGCAGAAAAATATCTTTTTCGGTCGTAAATCATTCGGGCTTAATTGACGCTCTTATAAGGTTATGCGAGGTTTTTTATGCAAATCTTTTCGTTTTTTTGTGTGGTGTTCGGTTTTTTATTGGGTGTTAGAAGATGGATGTGAACATCGATGAAAAATGCGATAAATATTGTCGCCGAGTCAACATAGCCATATTGTTCGGTGCAGTCTATAGAGGACATTCATCAGTTCAACTGTTTAAACAAATTAACACTTTGGATAATTAATGCTTATTGAGTTTAAACATTTTATTATTGAAAATTTTTTTTGTAATGTATGGTCATTGGAAAAATACATTTGTTCGTATTAATAAGATTTAATAAGTTACTTTTTTATGCGAAAGCTGTTTAATTAGCTTTCGAATGGAAAAAAAGTGTTATATTTTTTTAATGGATTTATTCTGCGGGTACCAGTAGGTATATGAGATATATATTATTTAACAGGTTTGATTTTGAAAAACTTTCTTATTCATTTGATGAATGAAAATATTTTTATATCAATTTTTTTCTTGGTATAAAAAATATATTTTCACAATCTAGTTTGTCGTTGATGTATATCTATTTCCCTTTTGATAATTTTCCAACGTTTATCCTATTTTTCAACACAAAAATAATGATGTATTTTTCAAGATCTAATTCATGAATGTGTATCAAAATAATTAAATTTTTCTAACGAATTATTACAACAGAAAAAAATTAAAGTCGAAGCGTTGAAATCTAGCTACTCCTACGCGTTCGCGCACCGACGGAAGTTGGCTCGTTTTTATTTGGATTCATTCGTAAAAAAAAGAAAAGTTGACGTGGATACGCCAGTTTTATTTTTGTTATTTTTCAGATTCATCCGAGAATTTTTTCAGTCCAATTCCGAAGCTTTTACGTTATTAGAAATGACTGAAAAAAAATCATAAGAGTGAATAGAAATTGCGTTAACGCTCGTTCGGACACAATGCGAAAAATAAAACGCGGACATTTTTACTTTGGCAACGTTTCAGTTCCTTCATATATACAAAAATAAATTGATACATACACACATACACACATTATCTATTCCAACAACAAAAACATAGGGGATGTGAATTGAACAATTTTACGGTCGCTCGTTTGAAAGACATGTCAATTAATGCGCCCGATCCGTTACCAAAATAAATTGCCCATCTTTAATTTATGATATTTGCTCAATTTCACGAAACAGACTTCCAAAATATATAAATTACTTTCGATTAACGTAATATTTTTCGTAATTACCGCCTTTTAACACGTTGTACCTGTGTTTCGATTTCGGAGCACGTGTTCGATTATAAATCATCTCCGAGTCGAATAAATATTTATTTGTGGCCGATCAATGGCGGGCTGCGACAATTTTCGAAATTGATTTAACACCCAATGAGTATAAATAAAAACGCGTTATAAATATTTATAGAGAGCAATTGAATACGTCGTGTTCGAAGCGCGGACTTTGAAGTTGTTGCGTGACGTTTGTTAGTGAAAATCGAGATGTTTTTAGTTATTTTATAATCATTTTTTATGCGGTTGTATATTAGCATGATTTTTCGATAATTGTCATGTGTTTTGAGATTATTTTAGTATAATATAAAAATATACGATTATTGATATTTGTTTGAATTTTGCAATGATTATTGCTATTTTATTCTATAAATCTTGTTTTTAAAATAAAATTAAGAAATTTAGTTATTCAGAGTAAATAACAATTCAAAATTAAGTTTTGCTTATTCTTCGGTATAATAAATAAAATAACATCAATTTGAAATTATTATTCAAATATCTTTGTATTTAATTTTCATATAAATAATGTTACAAACGAATGGTATTATAAATATGTCACATTCTTTAGATTACATCCTGTATTCTAAAAAAACTAAATTGCACTCAATAGGGTGACAAAAGATAAAAAACCTATATAAAGGGGTCAACATTCTTTTAAGGATACAATTAATCGTTTAATTTATACAAGATAAGAACTAAACATCAAATTTTTCTTTATATAATATAAGGGGTTAAAAATTATGCAATTATCATCTGACTAACCATACTTTTTTATTATCAAACTATTTTTCATTTCGGAATATTCATTAATTTTTTATCATAAATAAATGAGGTGTATTTTATTCTAGTTGAATCAAAATATTGTACAATTACATTTTTATACTTTTATATTTATAAATATCTGTTTGATTATAATACATATATTTTATTCATAGATTGATTGATTATATATATTCAATCATTGATTATGTATATTTAATCACATTTTTAATGTATTATATTATAATTAGAATAACTTATCACGTTTTTCAAATATATTCTCTACAAATACATTATTCACATAGAAATAATTTAATTTATTTTATATAATATTAGCAAATATAAATACTAATGGACTGATTGACAGATGTCACTTACTATACAATAAACCCCCCTATAACGTCGAGATAGGTTTGACGTTATAGAGGGAAACTTAGGGAAATGAATCACTTTCATATTTCTTTTTTTTTGACATTTTTGCGTGCTAATCGCTTTTTTCAAATGCATTTGAAACAAATTCAAAAAATTTGAATTTAAATGCATTTGAAACAAATTCAAAAAATTTGAATTTAAATGCATTTGAAAAAAATGACGTCATAGAGGGTTTACTGTAATATAAATTCAAATTCATATTACCATCATTCGAGTAACCTTACACATTTTACAATTATAAATCCACAATAATACTATTTCAATCATTTTTTCTAACCAATTAATCCTCAAAAATTCAATAATTAATTAATTATCCATCGTCATCATCAATATATTAAACTAGTATATAGGCCCGATGTTAATAACATCGGCTGTGAATGTAAAGTTTGAAGAAATATATTGATAACACAATATA